>APFE031446432.1:123361-147709 GCA_000404065.3 Pinus taeda | reverse complement strand
AGAAAAAATATCACCAAAATCAATTCTCGACACCTGGGAATAACCTTTTGCTACCAACCAAGCTTTGTATTTCTCCACTTTTCCTTTTGCATTTGTCTTCTTTTTTAACACCAATTTGCTACCAATGGGTTTCCTTCCAACCAAGAACTCCACTAGATCCCAAGCCTCATTTTTGTGCAAAGATGCCATTTCATCAACCATGGCCTCTTTCTAGAGTTTTCCATCCTCTGAATCCACTACTTCCTTCACAGTTTTGGGATCATCATTCGTAACAAACAAAGAAAAATTTGAACAGAAAGTAGATGGACTATACCTTTCTGGCTTTCTTCTTTCTCAAACTGATCTTCTCACAGCCGAAGTTTGTGGCTCTTCATCTTCTGATTCCTCCTTTGCTGTAGATTCTTATTCTTCCTACTTTAGCTCAAACTCTATCTTCTTAAGTTCCTTTCGTTGGACTTCATGTTTAATAACATCTTTCACCTCTCTGGACACCACATCTCGGCTATACAAAACATTTCGTGTGATTGGGTTCCAAAGCTTATAACCCTTTAAACCATCCTTATACCCAATAAAGATGCACTTTTCGTATTTACTATCCAACTTGGTTCGTTTCTCCTTTGGAACATGTACATATGCATCACATCTAAATACCCTCAGATGTGAAAGAGATGGTTTCTTACCAGTCTATACCTCTTGTGGTGTCTTATCCTCCAACGTTGATGAAGGTGACTTGTTGACCAAGTAACATGCAGTATTCGCCACCTCTACCCATAATTCCTGTCCTAACCTGGCACCATTGAGCATGCTTCTTGCCCTTTCCATCAATGTCTTATTCATTCTTTCTGCAACTCCATTTTGCTGAGGTGTATATGGAGTAGTCTTCCGCCATGTTATACCACACTTCTTACAGAATTCTTCAAATTCCTTATTGCAAAACTCTCCACCGTTATCTGTCCTCAGCACCTTAATCTTCTTCTCTATCTGGTTTTCTACCAAAGCCTTAAATTCTTTAAACTTGTCAAAGAATTCAGATTTGTTCTTAAGGAAATATATCCATGTATTCCTTGAGAATTCATCTAAAAATGATACATAGTACACAAAATTACCTAGTGATGGAACCTTCACAGGTCTAAACACATCATTGTGCACAAGTTCTAATATTTGTTTCACCCTCTTACTACTAGAGGGGAAGCTCACCCTATTCTGTTTCCCATATACACAATTTTCACAAAAATCAAAATCCAGAGAGCTATTACTCATACCTTTACCATGAAGTATCTGAAGGCCCTTTTCTTCAATATGTCTAAGCCTTTGATGCCACCATATGGTCTTCTCACTAGAGACCACTAGATTTTCTACTCCACTTTTAGGAACCACAAAACTATTGCACCCATCAATAATAGTGATACCTTGTAGCTTGTACAGAGTTCCAATCTGACCTCCCCACATCAATACTAGTGCTCCCCAAACCATCTTGCAGGTATCCTTCTCGAACAATGTTTCTACACATGCATCATCCAGCTTGCTAATAGAAATCAGATTTCTGGCTAATGCAGGAATATGTAGAACACCTAGAAGCGTTCTAACCCTTCCACCTTGCAACTTCAACTTTACTTTTCTGTGACCAATGATTCTAGCCTTCTTTTCATCCCCCAAGAAGACATCACCACCATCATATTTCTTATACTCACAGAACCACTCTCTTTGGGGAGTGAAGTGAAAGGATGCACCTGAGTCAATCAACCATGCCTCATGATCTACATGTTTACTTGAAGAAGTCAAGTACACATACCCACCTTCATCTGAGGTGGTTTTCACCTCTACACAAGGAGCCTCATCAAATCCCTTTCCTTTGTTAGGAGCTTTAGATTTATAGTCCCTTTTGTAGTGTCCTTCCTTTCCACATTTCCAACACACCACCAGGTTTTCCAGGAGATTTAGGTCTCACTTTACATTTAGATCTCCCACTCGATCACTTATTTTTGTTTTTGTTCTAGGTCCGCCATCGTACAGACAAGGCATCATCATTTTGGCTCTCCATATATTTCCATCTCATCTCCTCCATCAACAAGGATGAGACTCTTTCATCAAAATTCAAGGCAGTTGCATTGCTACCTATTTGTTATAGACATTTTTGGGCACTGCAACCGCAATCATAAATGTCCATAAACTAAGGGCTCCTAATTCCCTAAAAGTGTTGCTTCACTACCGAAAGGAACAAGTTCAGCTGATTACATCATCTCCCAGAAGTTCTCCACTAAAAACTGCTCAAAACTGGTCAAAACGGGACCATACTGAATGCCCAGTGTAGAGGGTGTGATGCATCTCACCTAATACACATGGGAGGTGCGATGCATACTGAAAAGTCCTTCTATAGGGTGTGATGGATGAGAATAGACAAGTGGTGGAGACAGTTTGCTAAGTGGATGATCAAGGAATCTTCTAGAAACTTCTCATATGACACTTGCCTCTCAGAATTCGCTCAAGGATGAGTAAGAGATCAATGAAATCTCCAAGTGGAACCAAGAACTATCAGAGAGAGGACACTAATCAAAAATCCAGAGCTGACTTGCACCTTTGCAAAAATATATATATGGATCTCTCATCCCAGAGATCCAGAGGTTAGGGGCTGGAATCTTGTATCTTGTAGAGAAGTGTCCTTGGTTTTCTGGTGAAACTTCGTAGTGTTGGGTGATCTAAGCTTTACTTGAGGTGAAGAAGGGATTTCTTACTAGAGGATGATGCTGGGTCAGAACTATTGGCTGTAATCCTCTTGCTATTATTGATATTAATAAAGCTATTCAAGTTTTCCTCCACATTCTTGTATGTTTGATTGTATATGCATTTGTGTGGTTAATACATATCTGGTCCTGTGTTATTTATGAATATAAATCTCTGTTCTTTGATAGTAGTATGCTACTTTGATTCCACAGGTGCTCTTTGAAGCTGGGCAAATGAAGAAGAAGTGACAAAGATCTATCAGGAAGGAGAGGAATCAAGTAAGGAACCAAGCGCAAGACTAAGGTTGGTGTCCTTTGTTCCACTCTTGTCTATTTTCATAAAATAAAATGAAAGTAGTCTTTACTTGTTTGTTTCTAAGATAGCTACTAGTCTTAGTGGGAATAGAAGCTCCGAGTGGACACTATTCTTGGTAACAAAATGGCGACTCCATTGGGGAACAAATAGATTGTTTGTTAGTCTATTGTTGTTTGTTTTATAAACTTACAGACAAAGCCTGAAGTCAAGCCAGCTAGCCTTCGAACTGCATTTGTTATAAAAATACAAAGTAGATCAATGATGCTTCAATCTATCTCCAGGTTTTGTTTATAAATTGAACAATCAATCTGCAAGCATCTAATTTCCCTAAGTGGTGGCTCTAGTAACCTCCTTAGGTCAACCCCTATGACTTACATTTACTGAACATCACTTACTCGGCCTAAATCCCTGAACTGAATTGTAAATTGTGAGCAAAGACAGGTTAAAAGTCTCACACTGGTACCATCGAACCCTCCCATCAAGGGAGTTTGTATGGATTATACTTCCCGTGTGCAGTAGGTGAGATGCATACTGGATTCCCTGTCTGACAGGTGTGATGGTCAGGGAAGGTTAATTTTACCTTCAGACTTTGGTTTTTCTTCACTCTTTTCGGTTCTATTCAGGAGTTTTGCTATCTGTGGTCAGTATATCTCTATGAAAACCCCCTTCTCTTCCATCTTTCCACCTCTATTGTGCAAAGAACTGTAAGTGTTTTTATGTATTGTGCGCCATTTTCAGTTCTCTGTTGCAAAGAAGTAGCATAGTCAAACTGTCGTTTCTTAATCTGAAAGTGTCGTAAGTGTCGTTTTTAGTCATGGAAGAGAATCCCATTGTTCTTGATAGTCGATTGTATTGTTACTCTTGTATATGATTTGAATTAGTAGTTTTTAAAGTGTCAAAAAACAATTTTCATTTCGAAATTGCAAAGTGTCGCCCTTATCTTCACTTAATTTTGAAAAGAAATTTGTTAAGTATTTTCGCTTTGAAAATAATTTAGATTTGCACTTAGCTTTCTTATCGTCATTCATACATTAAGAAGGCTGAAAACAAATACATGCATGTGTATTTGCATTTAGACTACTTGGTTTGATTTAGGACAGTGCATTTAGTGTGTGCTCTATGCTCTTTGTTGAAAGACTCTCAATTTTCTTTCCTTAGTAGCTAGGATTTTCATTGCCAAAATAAGATTAAACAATTGTTTATCATCTTAGACTGCATTTTAGGAATTGTATACACATCACGTGGTGAACCTGAAAGGAAAATTTTTAAACAAGATCAACTATAAAATAAATTTAATGAATCTAAAAATTCTTTGGAACCTAACACACAACATCTAGAAGTCTAGGCTAGAGGCGTATTCCAGCGTCGTAAAACCTGGTAACTGTTGTTTTCATTTTTGGTTGGGTGATTCCTCCACTCTGATACGACAAGTTCTAGTACGGACTTGTGCTCCCATGTACCATCGAGTATATATTGGGAGACCACAATAGGCTATATCCTTTATCCTTAGGAAGCAGTGTTTGTGGCCCTATCGATCACAATGCACTGAAAACAGCATTCAGGAAGATTGACTGCCATACCGTAAAAAGTATTCTACAGTTTTGCGATTGGTTTGGTAATCCCCTCTGCCTAGATTTCCATAGAAGTCTCTTTCGTTCCTTTTCAGACTCCTTAAAAGAAAAGGTCCATCTAAGCACTTGTCACTTTAGGCTCATTAAAAATTGAAGGCAACTAGAGTCATCTTTTGTTTTTTCTCGACTCTTAAAAATTGAAAAAACAAGTTGTGTCAAAGCATCTAAAATTCATTTAATTCCAAAACAATTTTCCCTTTTATTTTGAGTTGATTAAGTAATCCACAATTGTGGAAGAAAGTCAATTAAAATCCCGTCATTCACAGAGACTTACGAGTCAACCATTGTTGACTCCAGAAGCGAAACCATTATGGACAAAGCAGACTCGTTTGACTGGATCAAAGTCCCCTAGGTTGGTTGGAGAAAGTACTCCGACATCCTCAGAGAATCTGGTTACTCCGAACATTTTTGTTATCACTGCCTCTACAGGAGAAATTCTGTAGCAACAAAAGGACATTACAACTGATCCTAGTGTGACGGTAAACACTTCTATTCCTAAACCGGCTCCATCTACAGCTGATTCAAAAGGTGTTACTCCCCAAGCGTCTGTTGCTGCAGAACTTATATCTTCTTCGGCACCAGAAATATTTTACGGAACTGACGGTCTGCCTCTTCCTCTTGGATTGATCGCCATAGAAGAGATTGTGTAAGATCCTCCATCTAACACTCCAATGCAATTTGGAGCTGGGATCGCCCTATGTCCTTCTTCATCAAAAGATATTCTCCCACCATCAGAAGTTCCTAAAGAATCGCTAAGGAATCTTTTGGATAGGCTAGATATGTCTTAACAACCATCGACATCCAGGACTATGTCATCTGACACAACAACAACAAAACCTCTTGCTGCTACTCCAACAATGTTTGTTGGTGTACCATCTGTCCCGACAAGTTATCAACAACAAGCCGGAGTCCAATCAAGGATTGTTTCAACGACATGGTCAGTTCCTATTTCTTCATCCAGATTCTCATCTGGTATTTCTAATGTTGAAACTCAACAAATTGATCCAATGTGTCTTCAAAGGCCAATCTACCTTTTAAGTATTGGATTGCCACCATATGGGGGGCAGTATGCCTTTTCATTGTTCCCTCCTAAAGAACAACCATATGGGAGTTTACAACAAAGTTCAGGTCAAACTGGAATTACATCCAGCTGTTGGGTACCAATACTACCTCAGCAACCAAGGGTTGCATATTCAATGCAACCAGTTCACCCTGTGTTGAATATTCCCACTATACCTACTATGGTTACTGCATCGCAAGTACAAGCTACCTATTGTATGTCAACCCCAACTTTCTTAGGTTGCAATACAACTGCCTCTCGTCTCAGCAATTAAATCACAACCTCAAGTTAGTGCCTCCTTATCTAGAGTGACTCATGCTAAAATAGGTACTATGACTCCTCATCTTGGTCAGTCATCCAGTATTGGAAAAAAAAAATGGTCCAACAACCATGGTTGGTTCAATATCAACAACCGCAATTCCAGCAATCATATCAGGGACCTGAGCAACAAGTCTTTGTAAGTAATGGGCAACCGCATTTCCAAAGCGGTTATCAACAACCATACTATAATGGTTATGCCCATCAACCTTATCAAAGTTACCAGCATCAAATACATTATGCTGGTATGCAAAGACCCACTGCTCAGGCGATTCAATCTTATCTTGGGTATGCTTCACCTAACCTGAATCAACAGTTGCCCTTTGTAGAAACTCTAGAATTACCAGATCTAAACCAGTTGACGAATGATCCAATTGCTTATGCCCCTTGGTGGCCAGAGATTCCGTATAAACTTCCGTCAGATATTCCTAAATTTAATGGAAATCTGAGTGAAGACCCATCGAATAATGTGATGACCTTTCATATGTGGTGTTCATCAAACACTCTCAACAATGATTCGATCAGGCTTCACCTTTTTCAGCGAACGTTAACTAGTCTGGCAGCAAAATGGTATATTGAATCGCCTAGAGCTTGGTTTGACAACTTCAGTACCCTATCCACAACCTTTTTAACCCATTTTTAGCTACCCATAAGGTACGAAACGGGAACATAGCTTCTTACCAATTTCAAACAAATGATGGCCACTCACATATCTGATGATATTCATGAGTGGCGACGTCGGCGTAGAATGGTAAAAACATATGTTCCTGATTAGTTGTTGGCTAAGTAGTTTATTAAGTCATTGTTACCTTCTATTACATAAGATGTGGCAAAGGGAGGAGTAATCATTGAAGAGCAAGTTATTGCTCATGCACAATATCTAGACTTGATCTATACATAGTTTGGCACGCTCTACGATAAAATCCCTGATGCTCCTAGACCAGATTTTTCCATTCCTACCCCTCCTAAATCAACCAAAGACACTCATGCTAGCGATGGCGTGATAGGTACGGCTAGCACGAAAACCGTAAAGGCTACGTCAAAGAAGGCCCGTATGGTTTCAAGTCAAAATGCAAATGAATAACTTCTCACCTCAGAAGTAAATGCCGTGTCGACTGACAAAGGCAAAGAAACCAAGCAACCGAGAGGAAAGAAGAAAAAGAAAGGGAAGAAGAAGAAACAAGAGGAGTCATCTCCTAAAAAATCTTCTGCAAACCCTTATGGGCAAAGGAAACCTCCTTCAAGGTGTCAGATATGCGATGAGGATCATTGGACAAGAGATTGTCTATATAAAGCTGAGCTTAGAAAATTATTCAAGAATTCAAAAACCTCAGCGGTATTGACTGATCCGTTTCCGAACACAGGAACAAATTTGGTTGCTAGTAACAATGCTTCCCCATCCCGAGTGCTTATGTTGTCCATTTTGAAATAACCAAATGATGCTTTGATATCGACAAGGAATAAAGATTATCCAAATCCATAGATGTCGAACAACAAGGCTATAGATCAACCTAGTAGTTCGACAACAACTTCAACCGAAGTTGTGCCACCCATCATTCCTGAGCTAACGATAAAGCCGCCAAAGGGAGTAGTACACAAATTGACATTTAATCCTCATGCCAGAGCAACACAACATTATAATATAGTGGAGGATCTGGCCCAATCACTATTCGCTATGTTAACACTTGAGGTACTGTAAAATTGCCCCTCCCAAAAGCACACTTTATTATCAGTGATAGGTGAGATTGACCCAGCGGATTCAAATCTTGTGGCCTTTGATCACAAAGGATATGACCCTCAATTACCAGCTCAACTAGCTTTCCTTATTCAAGTGAAAGCCCTCAACAAAATTGTTCATCGAACAATTATTGATGAGGGGGCATCTACATGTATTATGTCAATGAGTTGCTGGAAAAATTTAGGCTCACCACCCTTGTCACGATCGTCAATGACGTTAAAAGCATTTGATGGGTGAACAGACACTCCATATGGGATTTTAAGTAACTTACAAGTCGAACTGGGGGGAAAAACAATAGAAATTGATGTTGAAGTTATCGACGGAAACCTTGATTACAACATCCTACTAGGAAGGCCCTGGATATATGCTATGGCTGCCGTTGTGTCGACGTACTTTAGAAAGATTGCATTACCCTTGCAAGGAGGAATCACAATCATCGACCAACAAACATTTCTCCCCAATAGTTCACAAGTTATGGGAAGCATTCCGATGATCCACGGAATCTCTCAGTCGCTTCAAAATATCGAAGAAGGCCTCCTAAAAGACCCTTCCTTAATGGGGAATTTTGCCCTTCCGCCTCTGAGTAAGCTAGAAGAAGTGGCCATAGTGGAAACCTATCCCATGAAATCTTCTACATCAACAAAAATGAAGAAGAACTCAGAACATTTTGACAGTGTGGATCATCGCGAGGTATTGCCTCCAAGCCCTACCATAGCTACATCATCTGATGATCAATTCAGTGACGTTGTACATTATGTACTGGGGGCATTGGAACCAAATCTTTCCTTCATAACCCCTTCTGAGTTGTGATCAAAGGTCGCCATGAGGATAGTTCTTTTACTATGTCAACCTCATTAAAAAATGAAACAACTCCCTTTCCAAATCGAGTCTTTCAAAGATATCGAAGGTAAACCTTCATTCCAACCACCAAGTTGAATGAAATGAAGCTTGGGGGGCATGCACCTCGATTTTCTTTATTATGCTAGGGGCATGCAAACTTATCATGAGTAGTGTTACTACAGGGTTCAATCTCATTAAAAAATAAACCCGCCACGCGCAGTTTTAATGTGGAATTCAAGCTCGTTAAAAAATAAATATAAGCAACGAGCAAATGTTTCCCCCAAAGTTTAAGCTCATTAAAAAATGAACCAATTTTCTGGTAAATAACCATTGTGAATGCATTATCATCATCTTTTGAACCTTGGCCATGTTCTCACCATCACCTCCACTCTATTTTTTAGCCGATCATTCACCTCCATTTGATTGTTTACCCTTTTGAGGAACATATGAGAAGAGTGATTCTATTAGCCATCCTTGTGACACTGTCGTGATTGGAAAATTCCAAACCTTACCTGGAATCAGCTGCTACTCGAAATCATCACTCGTTCCTCGAAAAACGAGTCTCCTTTAAGCTCTTTTCAACTGACTCATAAAATATGAAAAGATTGCCGAGCGATTAGCCTCTCCAACTCATTAAAGTCATCGAAAGTGCTATCCCTTCTCTAGATTTTAATCTTTTTGGACTTGAGGGATTATTACACAAAAAGATCGAGCGCTTGTCTTGTTCAGCTCATTAAAATTACCAAACATTCATCCCTTTCGTATTATTTTATGCTTTTTCGGACTTAAAGGGTTATATGATGAAAAAGAATCTTTGGAGTTTCCTTTCTGTCCCTTTCATACTCTCTAAAATTGAAAAGGACCGAGTTATCTTTGTCGTTAAACTCGTTGAAACCGAATAGCGACAAACTCGTCGAAATGGACGAGAACGAGTTTCACTGTTGCTAGGCTCATTAAAACATAACGATAGGTTCGCCCAAAGGCCAAATTATAGAACAAGCATATGTTATCCTCCTCAAGCCTGACAAAAGTAAAGAGGTATTGGTCAGCAATGACTGGGGAAAATTGGGAACAAAACTTGAAGAAACTTTATTGGTAGCAAGTCGGTCTTGAACATGACACTTTCTCTCCGCATCCAAGTCGGGTTGGGTTGTTCTGTTCACTGGTCATATCACCATTGGTCTATCACGCCATCCATTTTTGGGGTTAATGCTACCAATCCATCATCATTGTCACCGATATGTTCAAGAGAAGTCATTCAGAGAATTCACCTATGTCTCACCCACTGCAATACATTCACGCTCCATTCTTTCATGACTGCCACCCTGAACCCTGTATCATCAGATCGTTTTCACCTCCAAAATCATTTGTTTTGTTCCATGTCGTAGATGTGGGATTCATTAAGGCCCTCCTACGATGGGTCACTTCTTGTCGACATCAACTCATTGTCCAAGAAGTCTACCTAGGAACAATCCTTTCAGTACTTTGAAGCTTGCATGCCTCAATGGCAAGTTTCTTACTTTCGACGACAGGTTTACGTTAATGGCCTTCGACCGAGATATTTTGCACGGTGTTCAATGCCAAGTCCTTTTTCACACCGTGTGAATTGTATTGTAGTACCTTGAGGGTCATTGACATTATTTGTGATTCCTCTCGCGCCTATTAACAACTTACATTATTGGCTGGTAATCATGCGATGTCTTTCCATGTTCGACTCCAGAACATTTTTTCACATGGATCGACTTGTACTCTGAGTGAAGATTGAACGAGTTTTGAAGACCCCAGATCTAGTTTCATCCATCCAGGCTGCAATATATTCAGGAATATAAAGACATCAAATGTACATCATTTCCAAACATATGACCATCCAAATCAAAGGATGATCAGTCCAAATCATCAGTCTGCTACACAAACGATTATCTGTCCAATGTACATGAAAATGAATTTATAAAGTTGAGCATGGGAATGCCCGCCTCAGCTAGATCATGAAAAAATATTATGAAGATAATGTATTGCATTGTATCTTATTACAGGTTGCCTCCCAGCTCGAAAAAACTTTGGATCCTCATGATAAAGCATTTCACCCGACATCAAAAGATTAACAAACTCATGCTTTAGGGGGAAAATGTTATAGAAATTTTTGGGCACTGCAACCCCAATCATAAATTTCCATAAAATAAGGGATCTTGAGTCCCTAAAAATGTTGCTTCACTACCTAAAGGAACAAGGTCAGCTGATTACATCATCTCCCATAGGTTCTCCACTAAAAACTGCTCAGAACTGGTCAAAACTGGACCATACTAAATGCCCAGTGCAGAGAGTGCGATGCATCTCACCTAATACACACGGGAGGTGTGATGCATACTGAAAATTCCTTCTACAGGTTGTGATGGATGAGAATAGACAAGTGGCGGAGACAGTTTGCTAAGTGGATGATCAAGGAATCTTCTAGAAACTTCTCATATGACACTTGCCTCTCAGAATTCGCCCAAGGATGATTAAGAGATCAATGAAATCTCCAAGTGGAACCAAGAACTATCAGAGAGAGGACACTAATAAAAAACCCAGAGCTGACTCACACCTTTGCAAAAATCTATATATGGATCTCTCATCCCAGAGATCCAGAGGTTAGGGGCTGGAATCTTGTATCTTGTAGAGAAGTGTTGTTGGTTTTCTGGTGAAACTTCATAGTGTTGGATGATCTAAGATTTAATTGAGGTGAAGAAGGGCTTTCTTTTTGGAGGATGATGCTAGGTCAAAACTATTGGTTGTAATCCTCTTGCTATTCTTGATATTAATAAAGCTATTCAAGTTTTCCTCCACATTCTTGTATGTTTGTTTGTATATGCATTTGTGTGGCTAATACATATCTGGTCCTGTGTTATTTATGAATATAGATCTTTGTTCTTTGATAAAAGTATGCTACTTTGATTCCACAGGTGCTCTTTGAAGCTGGGCAAATGAAGAAGAAGTGGCAAAGATCTATAAGGAAGGAGAGGAATCAAGTAAGGAACCAAGCACAAGACTAAGGTTGGTGTCCTTTGTTCCACTCTTGTCTATTTTCATAAAGGAAAACAAAAGTAGTCTTTACTTGTTTGTTTCTAAGATGGCTACCAGTCTTAGTGGGAATAGCAGCTCCAAGTGGACACTATTCCCGGTAACACTATTGCAATACCCAGACTATCCCACGAATCTGGTAAAGAACACAACAAACTGATGCACTGATATTCATCTGAAATTTTAATATCAATAGATGCTAACTGACTTACCACAGTATTAAATGCATTCAGATGCTATATCACTGAGTCTCCATCTTTCATCATCAGGTTATACAACTTTTTCCATAGGAACAGTTTATTCACCAGAGACTTAGATTGGTACAAAGTCCCTAACTTGTTCCACAAAGCCTTAGTCGTAGCTTCCCCTGATACATTCAGCAATACTGAATCTAAGACACACAATCATATTGTGCTCTTTGCCTTCCAATCCAACTTCTTCCATTCTTCATCGAACACTCCTGTTGGTTTAGTACTTGGATCTACCGTGATCCACTGGTCTTTATCCACCAACAGATCCTCCATCTTGAGTTTCCACAACTCAAAACTCTGACCATTAAATTTATTGATCTCTATCTTTCCACTGCTCACCATCTTCTTTCACCACTAGAATTGATCTTGCAGATCTCCCACTGAATAGGGTCTACCACAGGCCCAAGCGAAACCCCTCAGCAAAAAAGGCATCCCCTTGAAGCCAAAACAACTCTGATATAAAATGTAGGTTTTAACCTCGTACAGAAGTTACCTACATACGAATTCTAAAACACAGAAAATAAACAATGCGAGATCATAACACATAAAAAACATATACAAAGAGATTTTCCCTAGATCCCAAAACAGGGACTACCAGCTTGATTTTTCATTATGTTCCTTTCAATTTTACAATACATATTTATACATGCCGAAGTATCCAATACCATGGACCAAAAACCATCACATCCAATACCATGGATTGAAAACCATCGTGTCCATTACCATGGACTAGAAACCATTGCATCCAAAAAACATGTGCAAAAATCATGCACAAAACCATAGGTGGGTCCGCCCAACCTAACATAGGGTCCAAAACCAAAATTTTTAGAGGCACTGCCTCGGACCCATAAAGTGGGGTTACGAGTGCCCTTCAAACCCCCTATTAACTATGTGGAAAGAATATAACAGAACCCAACATAAATCGTGTAAAGTCGTACATCAATACATCATTATTTCATAAACCCATCATTCATCACAACATAAAGCACATTCATATAAAACAGAAGTAAAGAGATAAACACGGGTATTTCTACAAAAATCTTCTTTATTAATATTTAGTTCATCTTACAAACTCAAGACTTCCTTGCACACTCAGCTGCAGGGGTCTACGCACTCAGTTGCGGACTCTACTCTAGGCCTCTGTGCACACAACTATAGAGCCTTTCTTCCTGCTCTTCTCTACTAACTTTCTATACATATCCCATAGATAAAACTTCCTTCCTTGCCTTAGACATCCTAAGACACACCTATTTATATAATCCCATGGTCCGTGGACCATGGGTAGATCCTCAAAAAGCCGACTCAACTTACATAAAGAAGGGTAAAACCCTTTATGATTCTTTAACTAACTACGCACTCTGTGACCACAATTTGTGGAGACTTTACATCTTTATACAACAAAACTTGGCCTTTTGCCCCAAAATTGACCCCAGGGGACCCCATCCCAACAAGCCCCTAACACAAAGATCGTGACTTTCCCTCGAGTCACTCGACTGGCGCAAAGATATTACTGTAAAGATCACCCAGCTCCATTTGTGTAACTGCTACCTTAGCCGTGCTCTGTGTGGCTTCCTTCTTGATCTGTTCTACCAGCTACTCTATGGTTGGTCTTGCATTTTCCTGCTTGATTTTCTGTTGCATAATCTACAAGTTTGCCAATTTCTCCTGAATATTGGGAGAAACGATGTAGGCCTCATCCAACTAGGGCCCCGATCTGACCTTAAGAATGACCTCTTTCTTCCATGCTACTTCTGCCTATGTAAGAAGTTGCTTCGCCTCTTGTAGTTTGGCAAGGAATTGTGTTGTAGTAATGGTGCACATCGTTGCCCTCACTTCATCATATTGTTGTTGTAGCTCGTAGACTTCTGTATTCAAGATCTACAGGGTTCGATCTTTTTGTGGGGTCGTGACTACCTCCATAGCTTGCTCAAACAATGTGGTGCATTCCACCACCATGACATCCACTGTCACAACTCCATATTTCACAGTTGCTTCACATTGTTCCCATACCTCTGTTGGGGTTGAAGGCTACGACTTGAGCTCTAGTTCTGTTATCTTTAGGTTCAGCTCAAACTAGACTCTAGCTACCTCTGCCTTGGCATCACACATGCCCATATCAAGTTTTATGATCTTTGCCTTCAATGGTGCATCCTTTGAGATATGCAATTTCGACACCGTTCTGCAAGCTTTTTCCACCATGGCCATGAGCTGGGTGTTCTACGCCTAAATTTTCTCCTTGGCCTGCAATGCCTCTGACTTCTCAGTGAACATCTATTCATTTTTCACTCTATATTCACCTATGAGACTAAGCATGTGCTGCTCCTGAGATCAGAACTCTGTTGTCACACCTGCCTATAGCGTGTGAAGGTACTCATTGGGGAGCGTATCTAGGTTGAAGCCAATATTCTTCAAAGAACTTACGATGACCTTGTCATCAGTTGCCTCTATGCTTAAGGATCCATCTGGCAGTGTGACTACCCAAAGATCCAGTGATCAAACCATCTCTACTGCCTCAGTGGTCCTCAGTGCTAGACTTGTTGATGTAGCATTGATCTGCCCTGTGCCTACCTGGATCCTACTTTTCTGAATCTACAGCCCGCACAGATCCTTCTGTACCTACTGGTGCTACTGTTCAAACTATTGGAATGATTTTGTTGTGGCACCATGCACCTTGTCACCTATTTCATCTAGTTCATTGTCTGTTAGAGTAACCAAATCCAGCGATGGTTTTGTCGCTTTTGATTTCTTCCATGTTCCTTCCCTTCCTTGTTCCTGTACCACTTGATCTATAAGGGAGTGATCTGCTCCTCTTGACCACCATCACCCTACTATGACTGCTCCTCCTCCTCTGTTTGGGGCAAAAGAGAATTACCACTACACTGAGAGATGTGCTCTTCTTGTTTGGCCTTCTGCTTCGTAGTGTGCTCTGCTTCCACTCGGGCCTTCACCTTGGCCCCTTTTATCCACTTCTCAGCCAACTACTAGATCTTCTACTTTGCTGCTTCCTTCTTCTTCTTTTATGCGGATTTGCTAGTGCCTGCAGCCAAATCAGATGGAGTATGCTAATCTGTTGGCCAACGCTTCATGACCTCCTGAATAGTGTCTTTTGTAGCGAGGTAAGGTAGGTCAAACCATTTTTACTATGGTTCCTTCCACGCCCAGATGTATACGCAATGGAAGTTAGATTTAAACTCCATGTACTTTGAAAGTTGCTCAAACACAGTTGGTGACAACCATGTCTTCTGGTTGATGGCCATGCGAATGCTTTGCCCTATCAGTACCCAGAAGAATTTTTTCTCTATGATGCACACAATGTCCTTTGCTACCTAGAGGGATGCAAACTATGCAGCCTCCGACAAATCCTTATCTGCGGGAGGAAACTGACTATCCTTTAGTAGATCCCAAGTGACGAGCACAATGGAGAGCAAAAACCATGAATAGTGGAATGTTTTACTCTCATCTTATGCCTCTTAACAATTTGCAAGGAACTTGCTACAAAGGTAGTGCGACCAATTGAACTACATGACCTCTGCGCACTATGCAACTAGTGAAATAACTGGCGCTAGAACCTCATGCGGGCCTGTTCTCATGATTTTTCCAGCAAGGACCTGCATAGAAATTTTTACCACAGGGTCAGTGATTGAGGTAATAGAGTACCTGTGTGGCTTCTTTATGAGCTTGAATTTGTCCTTAATTTTTTCGACGAGCTCATGCTCGCTCTTCTTTCCACCAAACTCCTTGGTCGGATTCAACCCTAAGTGTGGAAACAGCATGATCTGATGGATCAACATATTAGTGATATGTATCGGCGTGCTCAACCATAGGAATCTATCATGTGCCAAGGTCAACAACTGCTTGATAACAATAAGGTTGATGTTGGAGCGGTGGTACTGGAGTACCCACAATGAGTTCAACAACCCTGAATGATTCACTCTACAAATCCACTCCACAGGCTCTAGCATGGTGACCCCTGATTCTTTGTAAAAGACCCTATTCATATAGTTCTCCATTTCCAAGTGGGGGAACCTCTTGTGGTTTGCTAGATCCTATTCTTCTAGCTTGAGATGAGGAATCCGTGCCAAGCGTGGACCTTCAAAAGTGATGTTCTTTAGTAACAGGTGTGCATTGAGGAGGTATTTTCCTACATCTAGGTCCTTAGGGACCTTTACTTTTCCCTTGCGTGGAGGGATATATTCTGAAAACTTTGATCTAGGATCCACCCTCTTGGTGTCTATGTCCTCTGTGCCCTGTTCAGCCTCCAAATCCACCACTTCCCCCTTATCCTTAGCGCTTGTATTTTCTTTCTTCTGGGCCTAGGTAGCATCATTCTTCCTCAGTGACTCGTGCACCAACATGGGCTTCTTATGCTTGTCTTTCTTGGGTTTAGGGACTTCTCTTACTGGTGTAGGCTTCAGCTTAGGCGACCTCAGTGTCGTAGGCACATAAGTTGGAGCCTCCCTCCTCATTACCTTTGGAGAAACTCCCTCAGAGGTGATAGCTCCTCCAGTACTAACAGTCTCTCATAGTCCAGACATCATGCTAAGAATAAACCACTGGGTATCCTTGGGTAACTTATCAAATATAGAACTAGCGGCTAAATCAGCGAAAACCTAGGATTCATAAATAATCAATATCTCAACATATAAATTCTATAGATGCAAAGTGTTTTTCGCTGGATGGACATGCATAATTTATAGGCAAGTTTGAATTCAAATTCAACTATTCCTCCCAAAATCTGTCCATAAATGTTGATTTGGGGGTAGATCTCCAAAGATTTCAGCCTTAAATGCCGCCCCCACACCCCCACTCCTCTTAACCATCTCCTGGTAGTCAAATCATGAACAATGATTGTAATGGTTACTTTCTAGATGTGCTGCACGATCTCCCCTGCCATAGCACAACTCCCTTCGCATCTCTTTTGGTGCCATGACATCATCCTCAAAAGCCTATCTTCCTTAAGCTCTATTAGCTGCACAAGCCTTTCTTCTAAGGCTCCGTGGTCTCCATTCCTGTGAAATCCACGATGCATAGACTAGGCATGATATACTCCATAGGCATGAAACTTCCATGCCATATACTAACCTAAAAGGTGTCTGACCAATAAGATTTTTACAAGTAGTTCTGTAAGCCCATTAGGTTGCTGGTGCGCGCATGTCCCAATCTTTCCACTATGTGTTGCAAAACTTTGTCAGTGCATTCTCCAATATATTATTAAAAGCCTTAACCGTTCCATTGGCCTGAGGATGATAGGGTGTACTCTTCTGATGGTAAACTTGGAACTCTTTTGTCAGCGTGCTGATCATTTCATTGAGAAAATGTGTACCATGATCACTCATCAAAACCTTCAAGAAAACAAACCTAGTCAACACATATAAAAACAAGAACTTTGTTGTTGTTTCCCCTGTACAATATTTTACAAGCTATGCCTCTTCCCATCTCCTCAAATATTTGGTCGTAGTGATGATATACCGCACACTAGTTTTCTTGCCTAGAGGCTGAATCGGTCCTACAAAATCAATTGCCCATTTCTCAAATGGTTACAATGACACCTACAGATTCAAAGGCATCTCATCCCTCTGTGATGGCCTTCCTATTCTTTGACATGCATCACATGCCCTACAATAGGCTTTATAATCCTTATGCAGCATTGGCCACCACAACTCAATGCAAAAAATCTTTTGTGTTGTTGCTTTCCCTGCATAATACCCTCCCACAGCTCCTCCATGAGCTTCAGTGAGGATACGAGTTCATTCAAAATCAGGCACATAACATTGAAGTATCTCATATGATCCCATCTTATACAAATTCCCTGCAATTACAGAGAAATTTTCCATGCACACCACCAATTCTTTCTTTTGTTGAATGGTATATCCTTCTTAAGCCATTCTTATGGCCAATAAATGGATAATATATGTGAAGTGATTATCCACTATGCGCACCATGAAGAGTTGTGCGTTAGGAATCCCTTCCTCCAAATTGGTAGGCTCTTCTCATGTTTCAATGCGTGATAGATGGTATGGCCTTGCATTCAATCTTCTTTGCTTGTTAGCGCCTGACCCAAGTTCAAAGGTGATTTAGCCAAACAAATCCCGGTACTACTGGCCCTTTTGACAACAATCCACGGAGCACAAACTGAGATCTCACCCAAAGTAGTATGGGAGGGTACTAGAACTAGATTTCCACACCCTGGAGATGTATGATGAGTTCAGGTGATCCATGGTTCAACCCTGCGTGCACGTCGCTACGCGCACTTACCCGTACCCCATAGCCTGAGATGTTGCCTTCGCACAACCCTACTCGAGGGCCAAACACTATTATTACCCAAGTCCTTACTAGTATTCTACCATTAGTTGATTAATTTAACTTACTTGCATCTGTAAAGTATAATTAGCAATATAAATCATTCATACAAGTGCGCGTGGTAAATAAATAGTATAGTTGCAATTGATATCAACCATGTAATAACTCAAGAATAGATACACAAAATTTGGATCAAACTTCTTTTATTATTCTCTTCTTCGGTCATAGACTTGACTCCACCCTGCACACTCAGTTGCAGACAACTAGGCCTTTGGGCGCACTCAGCTACAGGTGTCTACACACTCAACCGTGGACAACTATGCCTCTTCAGAATCAGCTATAGAGCCTTTTCCTACTATACAACCCAAGACACACTTCAACACTTGCTTTGTGCTTCTACTTCTCTATCTCATACTTCACTCTCCCTAAATTTTACACTTAGAGTTTTGCTCTATCTATACAATCTCATGGTCCACAGACCATGTGTAGGCCAACATTACATTACAAACTAAGGCAGACAACCCCATGAATCTAACATACTTCCACGCCCACAATTTGCGGGGCTTTACAACATCATTTGGTAAAAGCATGGGCTTTGAGCCCCGAAACATGCCTCGAGGGTATTCCATGCCCAACAGGCCCCCAACACAAACATCATGACTCGCCCTTGAGTCACTCTGTTGGCGCGATGATCTTGGCACGGAGTTCCTCCAACTATGTTTGAACTATGTTGATGTCGACAATGCACTGCGCCACTGCTTGCTAAATTTGTTGCATCCTCTATTCTAAGACCTCCATGTATGGGGTGCTTCTCTGCATTAACATGTGCATCCCCTAGATGTGCGGCAGCTTCCTTTGATGTTTGCTGTGATAGTGAAAGCCTTGTCAATCTACGACTGGATGTGCGTATTGAGAACTGCCTCCTTATGTCGCGCCGCGTCCACCTATTCCTTCAGTGCCTTGGCTTGCTGCATCCTTGCAAGCCTTTGAGTGAGGACTATTGTCTGCACAATTTCTCTGACACTGTCATATTGCTACTACAATTCTCATGCCTCTATCTCGAGGCACTGGATGTTGGGGTCCTCCTACAGAGTTGTCACAACCTCAAGTGCTTGCTCCAAAAAAGTGGTATAGTCTTGCAATGCACCTCCAATTTCTTCCAATCCTGCTACAATAGTGCTAACACGCTATTCGCGGACCTTCGAGGGAGTGGAAGGATGCACCTTTAACTGTAGCTCAATGATCTAAAGATTCAACTCCAACTGAACCTTGGTCATTTCTTCTCTAGCCTCATAGACTTTGGTTGCCAACCTATGAATTAGTACCTCTACTGGTAGATCTGCTGGGATGGCCAGCTCTGGGACGTGTCGGCAAGCGTCATCTACCACTTGCGCCAACTATTGGCTCTACGACACCAATTTTTCATGTTGCATACTGAGCTATTCCATGTTGATCTTTTGTTTGCTGAGAACTTGGATCGCACGGCTCTCCCTAATGCTAAACTCTACCATTATCCCATCATGTAGTAGATACAATGTCTCTCATGGAAGGGTAGCAAAATTAAGGCTAAGGCCTTTGATCATGTTAACTGCAAATCTATCAATCTCATTAGCTACTACTAGGGCTCCTTCTGGTAACACTGTTGTGTTTTCCATCTGTGCGCGTAACATCTTCTCTACTACCGAGGATCCTGCTATGAGGTGGGTCGAATGGGTACCCACCTAAGGGGCTGCATCTGCAACCCCTGTAGCTACACCCTGAGGGCCCCCAACACAGTTTGGTGCTCCTACATAAAGTCCTAAAGGGCCTCATTTGTGACATCACGAACCATCTCATCAATGTCATGAAGGTCACCTTTGGTTAATGTGATCGGGACAATGGCCAATTTCGAGGCCTTGACCTTCTTCCTCGGTCCTGTTCTCTCTACCACCATGCTCCCTTCTGTTGTTACTTCTTCCTCTACCTCCTACCCCTATGAGGACATTGCTTGGTCCTCATCTACCTTTGTTATCGCTTCTTCTGTTGCCTGTGCTACTGTTGTTACTTCTACAACCTTTTTATGCTCTGTGGCTTTCTGTGTCACTTCTCGCGCTCCCCTTTCCTTAGTTTCTACTATTTCCTTCTGCCTTTTCTCGTCCAATTTTGTGACACGGTGCTTGGCATCATCCTTATTCTTCTGCGTTGCTGCCTTCTCAAGTTCTGCCAAGTCTGGGGCATGCCATTTCAAAGGCCATGTCTCCAAGACAGTGAAGATGGTGTCTTCAGTGGCTATAAAGGGGAGCTTCGTCCACTGCTTCGTTATATCCTTGAGCGCCTTGATATATACATTATGCATGTCGGCTTTCAATTCTGCAAAGCTATGTAGATTTTTGTACACCATAGGCGACAGGCACGATCACCAATTGATCCACATCTAGATTCTCATCTCCATGAGCACCCATAATATTTTGGTGTCACGTATCTGTTTTGTGTCCTTTGTGGCCCAAAGTGAAGCTTACTTCATAGCCTCTACTAATTCTCTATCAATGCTAGGGAATTGATTTTCCTCTGATAGTTCCCCTGCTACGAGCATTATGGATAACAACAACCATGCGTAATGGAAGGTTTTACCCTGATCCTGAGCTTTGCGATAGTTCTTCAAAAATTCCTTGTAGAGGAATTCAAACCAGTTGAACTAGATCCCCTCCACACACTGCTCGGCCAGTGCGACCATCAATGTCGGTACCTCATCGACGCGACACTTCCTCATGAATTTTCCAGCTAGGAGTTGGGTTTCTATGCATACCCTTTTGTCCTTGATGATGGAGATGATGTAGCCCCTCTTCTTCTTCTCCAGCTTGCATTTTGTCTTCATGGCTTCTACAAGGGCCAAATCATTGCCCTTTCCTTTAGTTATCGTTGCAGGGTCCTTTCCTCTGAAGGGGAGCCGATAAATGTTGCGGATTAGGTCTGATATTATGGGGATAAGCTCCTCTAGCCATAGATACCCATCATGCACTAGGCAGAGTAGTTGCCTAATGACGAAATTTGTGATGGGCACACGGCGGAAATGTGGTATCCGTAGTAAGTGTAGCAACTCGGCCTTTTCCAAACCGCTCAACCACTTTCATGGCTCTAACGTTGTCACCACCCCCTCAGTGTTCCGCTTCATAAGGTTCTCGGCCTCTAGGTGAGGGAACTTCTCATGGTCGCAAAGTCCTAATCTTCAAACTTCATGGTTGGCATGTGGCCCAGGTGCGTGCCTTCAAACACTATGTCGTCTAGGAGGAGCAGAGTTTGGATTGAACTCTTGGTTTCACCCTGGTCCTTTGGCACTTTGGTCTTCCCTTTCTGTAGAGGGACATACGTGAGAAATTTTATTGCAGACCGTGTAGGTTGAATATCCTCCTCCATATCTTTGTCTTCTTTTGTTGTGATGGTTAGGGCTTGCACGTCATCTTCTTCCTCATCTGTGTCGATTGTGACAGCTTTCCCTTTTTCTGCCATTGATAGCTTTCTACATAGTGGGTTCCTCGGGGACATGCGTACGGGGGCCATTGCTTGTTTATATTTCTTGGGCCTCGGTGTTCACGGTGATTTGGAGATTTCTGCCACAACCCTAACACCTTCTGGAACATCCTCCACCATTGGGGTCTGCACGACCTCGCCAACGGTTACCTCTTCAATTCCCAAACCATCCTTAGTGGCTGTAATTGTATCTAGGCTGTATTTTGTCACTCGAAAAATTAGGGGCTCAATTATTGCTCGACTCTCAATGCTCAGTGATTTGCTCAAGCACTCAATTCTCAAATGACCAAGTGTTGTTCGCTGGCTAGCCCTTTGTGTTTTATAGTGCCTTTTTAATTCGAATTCGACCGTTCCCCCCAATTTTGGGGCATTAATTCTTTCTTGGTGGAAAATTTTCCCAAATCTTGCCCATAAATCGCATCTTACATGCTAGTCGCCTGCTCCATTTGGCCTCAAATCGAGCATCCCATCATGAATAGTGACACTAGCGGTCACTTTCTAGCCAATCCGCATGATAGCGTAGCCTTTCGTGCGCAGTCGCTGACCCTGTGACACTCTGCTTTTGCGTGCATCCCCAATATCGCAGCTTCTGGACAGAATAGTTTATAGTCTCATGCTTCCTTTCAACTGCCTAGAGTGCTAAGACTACTCTTCCTGCGACTAGTCAGGTGGTTGCACCACCCATGTGGGGCTCCATCCCATCCTCCAGCATGCTTCGTGGAGAATCCACACCTTCCATTGTTGTGATCGGCATCGCGCACTTTACTACTTGCAACATGCTACCCTGGTCACTATGTTTTGCGATATGCGATCCAAGCCAAGGTAGCAGACTAACTAGTTCACGGTGATAGTTCTCTAACCTATCAGTATGATCGTATGCACCTTGCCTTACCATCCTCGGCCTTTTGACAAGAAATTATTCCTTTATCTCATTTTCTAGCTTCTTGACCTCTGTATCCATCAAAGTACTTTTCTCCCTTAGCCGTACCCAGTCTTTTTCAAGTTCGCGAAGTCTAAGCTTTCCCTATCAGATTTCTTCCTCAAGTCATATGTATTCTATTTGTTGCAGCTGTGAAAAATGTAAACTTTAAAACGGGAACTGATATTGTTACCCGTTTCGTAGAGATAGCAAAAAAATGACCCGATTTTCAAAAGTGGTGATGCAGAATACACGTTTTTTTTAGAACATGGTTTTTGGAACTTTAATTTTTTTTCATGTTCAAGGATGAAATCAAGTTTTAGAATGGTAGTGATTTTCATGCTGATTTTAAAAAGTGAGTATTCTGCATCACACCTTTTTTTTAAAAGACCTATTTTTTGACTTTTAATTTTCTAGTGTGTGAAATGTGAAAAATTATTTTCTAAATTTGATAGTTTTTGAAGTCGTCATCTTATTCATATTTTCTTGTTTTCTATCTTAATTTTTTTTTTTAGGGGGTTTTTTATTGTTTTGCGTTTTTAAATTAGAAAGTCGATAGTTTGAATTTTAGATAATCTACATATTTATACATCCTAAATTAATTTTTCAATCCACATGAAATAATTGTTTCTAAAAAACAACATTTTTTAACAATGGACATAAAAATAACCATTTTTAACATAAATATAACAAAAAAACTAAACGTTTTGATAATTTTTTGCTAGAATTAAAATGTCAAAATCACAATTTTTATACAAAAATATTAACTAAAAATGGTCAAATAATAGTTTTTTTTATGAATTTCATGTCAAAAAATTAATAATAACAACCTTTTTTTCAAAAAATAATAATTAACTTAAAAATCAATGCAAAAATCACAAATTACAAATATTGAACACATCACAACTTTGATTCATTGATTATTCTTTTCATGAAATGTCAGAGTCAAAACATTGCAAAGCTTGATTTCCAGGTATAACTTAAATTTAATCAACAATGTCACGTAATCCAAACTCTTCGTCTTCTAGAGTTTCATCATTATCATCTTCCACAATATTTTCTTCTTCCTTTTGCGCAATTTCCTCTTCTAATGGGTCTTTGATGTCTGCAAATCTCCCAATATATGTCTTTCCAAACATTCCATGTAATGGTGGTTGGGGTTCCTTTGCCTTTTTTGCCACACGTGATTCATTAAAGTCCCCTTTTCTCAACCCAATTTCTTGCATTTCATCTGGAAGAAATTGAAGAGCATTAATTCTTTGCTGAATGAAATTGCATTGTAATGGATCTTTCTTAATTGCAATGCAATTTCTTCCTTTTTGAAGGCAGCATGCTAGTGTTGTACCTAATTATCAAGCACAAAAAAATAATGAAGTAAATTAGTACAATGACATATTAATTAAAAAAAAGAACATATTGAAATTCAATTCCATGTGGAAAAACCTACCTGAGCCAGAAAATAAATCCAGAACCCAATCTCCTTCATTTGAACATATGTCTATAAGATAGTTAATCAATAATTGTGGTTTCTGATAAATGTTAACTATCTCTCCTTTCGTTTCTTTGTCTTCATATGTTAGTTTTCTCACAACAGCATCATAAGTCAGTATTTGGCTATGACACTTTCTTTCCACCCGATTAAAAATCATAGACATATGGCTATCATCTTTGGCTATGACTCTTTCTCTCCC
>APFE031446432.1:41723-117571 GCA_000404065.3 Pinus taeda | reverse complement strand
TCAGATGGGGCACTAGTTGATGAAAGAGAAGAATATGGAAAATCTTCGTCAGCATCCAGTCACTCATCTGAAGATGTGAATTGTGATGGTGTGCAAGAAAATATGAGTGATTTTGAATAATTGTTTAAGACAGATTATATAACTGATGTGTGCATCATATCTTCAAATAAAATTAATGTTTTCCATATGTTGTTAAATGAGAAGTTATGAAGCATTTTTATGTTGTTGGATTATGTCTTAAGTATGATAAATTTTATTGTTTAAATATCTACAATGCAATATCAAATTAGAGATATAATGTCTGCTTTATTCAGTATACAAATAAAGACTTTTGATTTCATTGAGTGATATACTTTGTTCATAATGTCATGGTTTTTTAATTTTATAGTTGAAAAAATTTCAATTTCTTTTGTATCTAGCATGGTGTGGTTGAAAACATGTTAAATTTATACTTAGGAAAGAAAAATGATATTCTACCAGAAACATTAATGTGTTTTTTCCTTAAAAATTAACTTTGTTTGAGACATAAAAAATTGGTTTTATTAGCATTTTTTAAAAAGTTTGAAAATTGACCCTAAAAAAAAAAACGTTATTCCAGTAGCATCACTTTCGTTTTGAAGCTATATTTTGCACGAAAATTTCGTAGTCACCGCCATTTTTAAAACACGTTCAAAATTGGCACCTAGAAAAAAAACAGCGTTCCAGTATACACACTTTTTGTTTTTAGCACTGTTTTTGATGTTTTTTGGGGTTTTTGGGCCGGAGTTCTCATTTTGAGTTTATAGTTCCCGTTTCAAAGTTTACATTGTTTGTGTGATTCCTTTGTTATGGGCTTTGTGGACTATCGTATCTACGGATGCTACTATGCACAGACTAGGCTTCACATGCTCCATAGGGATTACAGCCCTTGCTTCATACTTCAGTGTAAGAAGTGCTCGCACAGTCAAGGTTTTGTACATGGTCCTATAATCCCATAGAACTGCTGGTATGCGCAAGTCCCAGTTAATGCATCTCACATGGTGGACCATGTTCAGTACGTCGCACATCTTGTCAAAGGCTTCGCCATGTATAATCTTCGACATGCTTGGTCTTATCATACTTCGTTGTTTGCGCCCTCATCTTGCCTGCTCCTACTTGTTGTTCCTATTTACTATTGTGAGGACGCTTTTCATTCGTGTAGGCTGCATACCATATGCCTGTACCCATCTGGAGAGGTGGGCACATAGGTTGTTTCGTCCATCATACCCAGCTTCCATCCACAACTAAGGATTTCCAAACCATATAACCATCATTCTTCTGAAATCATGCTAATTCTCAAAACTTATTTGATGCGTACCCCACCATCTTGCGAGCATATCATGCAGTGCCCATTTCATAGCATCAAAATGATGTTGTTCTGGCGCCTCTCTTTCAAATTTCTTTAGGAATTCATCCACCGCTATCAAGCCATCATACATAGGTAGATCCCTT
Organism: Pinus taeda; assembly: GCA_000404065.3. Classification (NCBI taxonomy): domain Eukaryota; kingdom Viridiplantae; phylum Streptophyta; class Pinopsida; order Pinales; family Pinaceae; genus Pinus; species Pinus taeda. The sequence continues at coordinate 116,101 of APFE031446432.1, read as the reverse complement.
ACTTCTGTTGTCACGTAGCACATTGATCTTACCATCATGTTGCAATTGAGCATGTTTACCTCGTGTAATCAGTTCTTCCATCATTCTATTTCCTCATTTGAATATGATGTGCAGTAACTTTCATGCTCCCACGAAATCCTGCCATCTGTTGTAGGATTCACCCAATCCTATTCCTGAGTGGTTATCTTGTAGATACAGTCTAGATCATGATCGCTTTCATCATCACGCATTGGCTCTGTCATGCACGATCCTTCCACAAGGTCTAAAGGTACCACTATGCACAGTGACTTTTTCTCAAAAATCATTTTTTTCTTTTTCAGATTTATTAATCCATTCATATCAGTGGCCCAATCTATTCCCAATAGCGTGGGATAGGGATTGTTGTCATCGACAATTTCTATCACTTTGAAATTTGCAAGCACGCTTGCACCATTGATGTCTACCACTATTCCCTGCAATCTTCCCATCGGTAGGATCTTCTGCTGGTTCGCTACTTGCAATTGAATAGGGGACCATTGCAATGTGGGCCTCCCCATGCGCTCCCATGTCTTCTTTGATAGTATGTTCACGTCTGATCCTAAATGCAGAATCACTTGATCCATTTCATATTCCCCAATTTGTGCAGTCAATCTCATCTCCCTTCCTGTTCACGTTGTGTGCTTCCCAAGCTTCTGGACTATGCATGGTTCTCCTATCCTAGTGCACCTAGTGATGAGTTTCTGCAGTCCTTTCATAGCCTTGTTGTCACACAACAACTTCATGCATGTCTCTAGAAAGGTAGTAAGCATTCATGGGTCCATCTCTAGTTCTAGTTTGTCTTTACTACTTGAAGTGGAGGCCTCTGTGAAGCTCTTCTTAGCTTCCATGAATGTCTCCTTTGCGTGCTCCAAATCGAACTCTGGTTCCTTTGTAGGAGCCTTGTGAACCTAAGCACTTTCTTCAGGTTGCTTTCCCTTGTCATCTTCTATCGTAATATTGCTTTGGAGCATGATGTTAACATTCGTCTCCTCTTCATGCAGCTCAGACCTCATCATTTTCATATTTTGAGTCATGGGAGGTTGGAGTATTCCTTTATCGTGCAACCTTGTTATCAATGTAGGGCATGTTGGGTTGTGTTATATTCTTTCCATGACTAACCCACGTAGTTCACCGAGGGGTTAGAAGGGGGGTGTAGCCCCCCCTTCGTTGCACGGATTGCATAGTAGGGGGAGTCACAGGGGGTTTGTGGGTTGCAGGTAACCCCACTTTATGGGGTTCGGGGCAGCACCCCGGAAAATTTTGGTTTTGGACCCTATGTTAGGTTGGGCAGACCTACCTATGGTTTTGTGCATGATTTTCGCACATGTTTTTGGATGTGATGGTTTTCAGTCCATTGTTTTAAACGTGATGGTTTTTGGTCCATGGTATTGGATGATTCGACATGTATAAATATGTATTATAACACTAAAAGGAACATAATGAAAAATCAAGATGGTAGTCTCGATTTTGGGATCTAGGGGAAAATCTCTATGTATATGTTTTTTTTATGTGTTACGCTCTCGCATTATTTATTTTCTGTGTTTTAGAATTCATATGTAGGTAATTTCTATACGGGGTTAAGACCTACATTTGGTATCAGAGCTGTTTTGGCTTCAAGGGGACACCTTTGTTGTTGAAGGGTTTCGCTCGGGCCTGTGGTAGACCATGTTCAGTGGGATATCTACAAGATTGATTCTGGTGGTGAAAGAATATGGTGAGCAATGGAAAGATAGAGATCGAGAAATTTAATGGTCAGAGTTTTGAGTTGTGGAAACTCAAGATGGAGGAATTGTTGGTGGATAAAGATCAGTGGATCATGGTAGATCTGGGTACTAAACCAATGAGAGTGTCTGATGAAGAATGGAAGAAGTTGGATTGGAAGCCAAAAAGCATAATATGATTGTGTGTCTCAGATTCAGTATTGTTGAATGTATCAGGAGAAGCTACGGCAAAGGATTTGTGGGACAAGTTAGGGACTTTGTACCAATCTAAGTCTCTAGTGAATAAACTGTTCCTATGGAAAAAGTTGTATAACCCGAGGATGAAAGATGGAGACTTAGTGACAGAGCATATGAATGCATTTAATACTATGGTAAGTCAATTAGCATTTGTTGATATCAAAATTTCAGATGAAGATAAGTTCATTATTTTTTTGTGTTCTCTACTAGATTCATGAGATATTCTGGTTATTGCAATAGGTAGCAATGCAACTGCCTTGTAGTTTGATGAAATAGTCTCATCCTTGCTAACGGAGGAGATGAAATGGAAAAATATGGAGAGCTAGAATGGAGATGCCTTGTCTGTATGAGGACGGTCCCAGGAAAAAAACAAAAATAATTCATCGAGTGGGAGATATAAATCTAGAGGGAGATCTAAATCTCTAGGAAAACCTGTAAAGGTGGTGTGCTGGAAATGCAGAAAGGAAGGGCACTACAAAGGGGACTGTAAATCTAAAGCTCTTGACAAAGGAAATGGATCTGATGATGCTCCTTTTGCAGAGGCGAAAACCACCTCAGATGAAGGTTGGGATATGTACTTGGCTTCTTCAAGTACACATGTAGATCATGAGGCATGGTTTATTGACTCAGGTGCATCCTTTCACTTCACTCCCCATAGAGAGTGGTTCTACGAGTATGAGAAATACGATGGTGGTGATGTCTTCTTAGGGGATGATAAGAAGGCTAGAATCATTGATTGCGGAAAAGTAAAGTTGAAGTTGCAAGGTGGAAGGGTTAGAACACTTCCAGGTGTTCTACATATTCCTGCATTGGCTAGAAATCTGATTTCTATAAGAAAGCTTGATGATGCAGCTGTAAAAATAGTGTTCGGAAAAGATACCTACAAGATGGTTCAAGGAGCACTGATATTGATGCAAGGAGTTTAGATTGGAACTTTGTACAAGCTATAAGGTAGCACTATTTTTGATGGATGCAATAGTTCTGTGGTTCCTGAAAGTGGAGCAGGAAATTTAGTGGTCTTTGGACAGAAGACCGTGATGTGGCATCAAAGGCTTGGACATATTGGAGAGAATGGCCTTTGAATACTTCATGGTAAAGGTATGGTATAAGGTATGAGTAATAGCTCTCTGGAATTTGATTTCTGTGAAAATTGTGTATATGGGAAGCAGAACCGGGTGAGTTCCCCTCTGGTGGTAGGAAGGCGAAACATGTATTAGAGCTTGTGCATAGTGATGTGTTTGGACCTATGAATGTTCCATCACTGGGTAAGTCTATGTACTATGTATCATTTATAGATGACTTCTCAAGGAATACATGGATATATTTCCTTAAGAAGAAATTTGAACTCTTTGAAAGGTTTAAAGAATTTAAGGCTTTGGTGGAAAACCAGACAGAGAAGAAGATAAAGGCGCTGAGAACAGATAACGATGGAGAGTTTTGTAGTAAGGAATTTGAAGAATTATGTAAGAAGTGTGGTATAGCATGATATAAGACTAGTCCATATAAACCTCAGCAAAATTGAGTTGCAGAAAGAATGAACAAGACGTTGATGGAAAAGGAAAGAAGGATGCTTAGTGGTGTCGGGTTAGTACAGGAATTCTGGGTAGAGGAAATGGAGACAACATGTTACCTGGTCAATAGATCACCTTCATCGGTGTTGGAGGATAAGACTCCATAAGAGGTATGGAATGGTAAGAAACCCTCTCTTTCACATCTAACGGTATTTGGATGTGACGCATATGTACATGTTCCAAAGGAGAAACGAACCAATTTGGATAGTAAATCTAAAAAGTACATTTTTATTGGGTATAAGGAGGGTTTAAAGGGTTATAAGCTTTGGAACCCAATAACAAGTAAGGTTGTGTACATCCGAGATGTGGTGTTCAGAGAGGTGAAAGATGTTATTAAACATGAAGTCCAACCAAAGGAACCTAAGAAGATAAAGTTTGAGCTAAAGGAGGAAGAATCAGACTCTACAGAAGAGGAGGAATCAGATGATGAAGAGCCACAAACTGTGGGTGTGAGAAGATCAGTTCAAGAAAGAAGGGAGCCAGAAAAGTATAGTCCATCTACTTTCTGTTCAAATTTTTCTTTATCTATTATCGATGATGATCCCAAAACTATGAAGGAAGCAGTAGATTCAAAGGATGGAAAACTCTGGAAAGAGGCCATGGTTGATGAAATGGCATCTTTGCACAAAATGAGGCTTGGGATCTGGTGGAGTCATCGGCTAGAAGGAAACCCATTGGTAGCAAATGGGTGTTCAAGAAGAAGACAAATGTAGAAGGAAAGGTGGAGAAATACAAATCTTGGTTGGTAGCAAAAGGTTATTTCGAGGTGCTGAGAATTGATTTTGGTGATATTTTTTCTCCTGTTGCCAAGGTAAATTCTATTAGATTACTTTTATCAATTGTTGCTTCTTTTTATTTTGAGGTAGAATAGATGGATGTGAAGACAACATTTCTTCACAGGGATTTGGAAGAGGAAATCTCCATGAAGCAACTTGAAGGCTATGTGGTGAAGGGTAAGAAAGAACTGGTATGAAAGTTAAAGAAGTCTCTATATGGGTTAAAACAGTCACCAAGGGTGTGATATTAGAAATTTGATACATTTATATGGGGACTTGGCGTCACCAGAAGCAAAGTAGATCATTCTGTGTATTTTAAATTAATTGATGACCATGTTATTTATTTGGTCTTATATGTGGATGATATGTTGCTGGTTGGAAATGACAAAGAAATTATCCAAGATTTGAAGACCCAATTGTCCTCCAAATTCGACATGAAAGATCTTGGTGCTACAAACTATATTTTGGGAATGGAAATTAAAAGAGATCAAGCAAAGAGGAATCTATGGTTAAACCAGAGGAAGTATGTCAAGACAATATTTTAGAGGTTTAATATGCAGGATAGTAAATCAATGAAGGTTCCTATTCCTATAGGTGTAAAGTTATCTACTGAACAATGTCCCAAGACACAAGAAGAGGAAGAGGATATGTCTTGTGTTCCATATGCAAGTGCATTCGGTAGCCTAATGTATGCGATGGTCTATACTAGACCAGACATTTCACATGTAGTGGGAGTATTGAGCAGGTTTATGTCAAAACTAGGGAAGGAGCATTGGACAGTAGTGAAGCGAGTTTTCAGGTATTTGCTTGGCACTAGTGATTATGGTTTGTGCTACCAAGGAAGCCTAGGATTGGACATAGTGCTCGATATTCATGGCTTTGTTGATGCAGACTGGGCTTGAGATCTTGATCATAGAAGATCTAAAAGTGGGTATGTGTTTAACCTATTTGGAGGTGCAATCAGCTGGATGAGTGAGAAACAATTTTTAGTGGCATTTTCAACTACAGAGGCAGAATACATGGTAGCCACTCATGCACGCAAGGAAGCAGTTTGGTTGCAGAGATTGTGTTCAAGTATGGGGTTAGTATAGGGAGCTATAAGGATAGACTGTGAGAGCCAAAGTGCAATTTTCTTGGCAAAGAACCCTGCATATCATTCAAATATGAAGCACATTGATGTTCAATATCACTTTGTGAGGGATATGATAGAAGAGAAAAAGGTGTTGTTGGTTGAGGTGGACACTTTGAAGAATAATGCAAATGCATTGACAAAATCTGTGAGCTTTGAGAAGTTCTCTTGGTGTAGAGAAACAATGGGCATTGCAGGGCTAGATAAATGACTAAGCTTTCCTATGGATCCCTATGGAAAGAAAACAAGTTGGATAATGTTGGGTTATGTTATATTCTTTCCATGACTAGTCCACATAGTTCACCGAGGGGCTAGAAGGGGGGCGAAGTCCCCCCTTCATTGCATTGATTGTGTAGCAGGGGGAGTCATAAGGGGTTTGAAGGTTGCAAGTAACCCCACTTTATGGGGACCGGGGCAGCACCCCGGAAAATTTTGGTTTTGGACCCTATGTTAGGTTGGGCGGACCTACCTATGGTTTTGTGCATGATTTTTGCACATGTTTTTGGATGAGATGGTTTCTGATCCATGGTATTGGATGCTTAGGCATGTATAAATATGTATTATAACATTGAAAGGAACATAATGAACAATCAAGCTACTAGTCATGGTTTTGGGATCCAAGGGAAATCTCTATGTATATGTGTTTTTATGTGTTACGCTCTCGCTTTGTTTATTTTCTATGTTTTAGAATTGGTATGGAGGTAAATTTTGTACAAGGTTAAAATGTACAGGGTATTCCTCTATCTCATGATCAAGCTAGGTACAATATAAACATGATTCTCTTGTCAGATTTTTACAATCGCGGGGATAATTCACTAGCCCTCCGCAATTGTAACAAATCAGTTGTCTGTGACCCCTTCCTGGTCCCATTCCACCTCGACCTCGTCTGCGCCCATGAAATCCAGTACGCACCATCCCTGCATTTTGATCGAGGGCTTGCATTTTGGTCTGAACTCTATAGGTAGGAGTTGGATCCATCATCAGTTCATAACTTCTATAGGTGTGTTCATCATGGCCTATTGACCTGGAGAAATTACGAAACAAATGCTGGGACATCTGAGTATACTTTTGTAATAGGTGACAGTTATCTGTAGTTTGCTTCCCTCCTATCTGACAAATCACACACCATAATTCAGGTGTTGCACTCGGTCCTGCTTGTGCCTCTAGTCTCAATGGCTTCGGCCCTCCTCCTGCTAGGTAGTTCGCGAAGACTGGACAATGGTCCTTGTCATGCCCCGGGCCTTTGCATTTTATGCACCATACCTCCTCGTGCATCTCTAAGCGAGTTGTCCTGTCTTGTTCCAAACTCTACATTTCTAGAGACAAGTTTTTCAGTTGTGTGTGGATTTGTTGGACTCCTAGGCCAGGATCTTGTATTGGGATCTCGTGCAGTCTCCTTGCAATATCCAAAGCTTCGGCCTGGGTGGATAACTTCTGCGGTAACAACGTCATCCTTAGATGTGGCGTTAGTGATGCTACAAACCATGCACTGTGTTGTACATCCTTCAAGGTCATGTTGGCTTTGTGAATCATTCCCTTTACTCTCTAATCTAGTTCCCACGGGGTTTCTCCTGGAAGCATCGTGATTTCCTTAAACCCGATAATCAACTATGTCTCCAATTTTGGCCTGCTAAATTCCTTGTTCTGTGCAACTTGGATATCTGTGACCCTCGCATTTGGATTGTCATTAGAGTGCTTAATGTACCATGTCAGTGCATGATCCTGCAACACTCTTACTAGTGTTACCTTCTTTATGTTTTCATCCATGACTACTTGCGCTTCCCATACAACCTTCACCACAAACCAAAATTGGTCTGGATCTTCGATCCCTACTCTTTTGAACACTAGAAACTTTATTGCACTCACCATATTAAAATGTGGTGGTGGCAGAGGTGATGTGGGTGGAGATGGGGGTGAATATGGTGAGACTGGTGGTGGTATAGGTGGAGGTGGTATGCACAAAATTTGCTACCTTATTAGACTAATCGCATTTCTTGGTGAAACTTTCACGAGCTCTTCCTCGCTTTCTTAGTGAGGTGAAATCAAGGGGTTATTTTCTATCTATGTGCTATCTTCATTTCTATATATCCTCCCACTTCATGTAGCCCCAAACATCAATTTATTCACATAACCCACTCTTCACACAATAGCATTTTTATCCAAGTGTTTAAATATATAATGTATTTACCTCACAGTCCTTTGAGGAAGGGTCGTTCCGCCTCACTGTAGCTGACTGAAGTATCTACCATGAACTTGGTGATAAACCCTCCTATAATTTTATCGAGCCAATGGTCCACAATGCACACGATCTTATCTTCTGATGCTTCTAGTCTATGCACCAACTCTGGAGTCCACACAATCAATTTGTCGAGCCTACACCTTCCCTAACTATCTTCTAGCTTCGCGATCCACTCATATAACTTAGAGGGGAAGGATGTGAAGAAAATTTCATGGATTTCCATATATAAGTATCGCTCTAACCACTGGTCCTTTGATACTCATAGATTCTTGTTTTCTTGCACTGCAAACTCGTGAATCTTTCTATCAAACCACCCTTCAATTTATTTCTTTGTCAGATTCCATTGACACAAAATTAGACATCTCTTATGCAGATCCCGTCCCGGAAATGGAACCATTTGTTGGCTTGTTTGGGCCTTACCCAAATTCAGAGGTGATTTAGCCAAACAAATCCTGGTACTACTGGCCCTTTCAGCAATAGTCCACGGAGTGCGGACTAAGGTCTCACCCGAAGTAGTATGGGAGGGTGCTAGAACTAGGTTTCTGCACCCTGGAGATGTCTGATGAGTTCAAATGGTCCACGGTTCAACCTTGCACACACATCGCTATGCACGCTTACCCGTACCTCACAGCCTGAGATGTTGCCTTGGCGCAGCCCTACGCGGGGGCCGAACGTTGTTATTACCCTAGTCCTTACTAGTATTCAACTGTTAGTTGATTAAATTAGCTTACTTGCATCTGTAAAGTATACTTAGAAATATAAATCATTCATACAAGTGTGCGTAGTAAATAAACAATATATTTGCAATTGATATCAACCATGTAATAACTCAAGAATAGATACACAAAATTTGGCTAAAACTTCTTTTATTATTCTCTTCTTCGATTACAGACTCGACTTCACCTTGCGCACTCAACTGCAAGGGTTTGCGCACTCAGTTGTAGACAACTAGGCCTCTGTGCACTCAGCTGCAGAGCCTTTTCCTACTCTACGACCCAAGACACACTTCGACACTTCCTCTATGTTTCTACTTCTCTATATCATACATCACTCTCACTAACTTTTACACTTAGAGCCTCTCTCTATTTATACAATCCCATGGTCTGCGGACCATGGGTAGGCTGACATTACATTACAAACTAGGGCAGACAACCCTATGACTCTAACATACTTTTGTGCCCACAATTCGTGGGGCTTTACAACATCATTCAGTCAAAACATGGGCTTTGATCCCCAAAGCATGCCTCAGGGGGATTCCATGCCCAACACTTTTTGAGGGCATACACCATATCCAACCCTTCACGCTCTATCATCGAATAATTCTTTTCAGCCTTAGACAACTTCCTGCTCGCAAACACTATAGGATGATACAGTTCTCCTTCGTCAACCTATGTTAGCACTACCCCAAATGGAATACACAAGGCATCCACATGCACATGGAATTCCTTCTTCCAATCCGAGAAGATTAGGATCAGTGCAGTGACCGTTTTCCCCTTTAGTACATCCAAGCTACGCTGATATTCTTCATCCCAACAGAATGTGGCGTCCTTCTCCAGTAGCTTTTCCATAGGCGTGGTAATCTAAGCATAACTTTTAGTGAGCTTCCGATAGTACCTAGTGTGGCCCAGTGTTGCACACAACTATTTAACACTTCTTGGCATCTCCAAATTAGTTATGACAATGATCTTAGCAAGGTCCACCATTAATCCTTGTTTTCACACCACATGACCCAACAAGATTCCAAAAGGGACGCAGAACAAGCATTTCTTTAGGTTTAGTGCAATCTAATACCTTCGGCATGTATCCAACATCAATCGCAAACTGGATACATGGCACTTTGCAAGCCCAAACACTATCCAATCATAAAAATATACCTCCAAGAACTTGTGAATGAATTCTTTGAATGTTGCAATGACTACATGCGAGAAGATCGCCGGCGCATTCTTAAGTCCAAAAGGAATCACTATATACTACAAACATCCCCACTCTGTCGCGAAGGTGTTCTTACTCCTACCTTCTAGTGCGATCTTAATCTGATGGTATCTAGAGAAGCCATTAGTTAATGAGTAGGCCTCCTACCTACCAACATTATCAAGTACTTCATTTGTGAATGTAGTTGGAAAAGGATCATGAACGCAAGCATTGTTAAGCTTCCTAATATCTACGCAAATCCTTATCTCATCCTTTTGCTTCTTTTCTTGAATGACCATTGGACTCACCCCATCAGATTCCTCCACCATTCCAATAATACCTACTGCAAGAATCTTGTCCAACTCCAAGAGAACCTTTTCCTTATAGTTGGAATTAAGGAGATATGGCCTTTGCTTAACGAGCTTCGCGTCCAATTTCAAATTTATTTCATCACTCCCAAGTCTCTTATGATACATTTCAGGTCTAAAAATTTGGTAGGTGACAAATCCTAATATTTGTGGAGCAACTAAGTGACTTGTCTACTATAGCATCATCCTATTAATCCCCAATCTTTGAAAATTTTGGCTCGGCCTCTATGCCAATGTTCACTTGTCTAGTCTTCAATGGTGTGGTGATGTCTAGATTCTCTATCTACGGTCCCTCAACTTCGCGATGGCCTTCTGCTTCTGTGATGTTAATATTCCTTGGATCCTCACCCTCTTCTTTAGTGGTCACTTTATAGCACTCCACTGCATGGCACAGCTGGGTGGTCCAATCTAGTTGAATCAATTCTAAAATATCCTGTAGTATTCTGAAGATTGATTCCTTAACCTCCTGCAACACTTCGTCACTTCTTTCGAACCGATCCTCAAAGCTGAAGGTCATAAAAAACCATTCTCTTAGGATTTCCCACTTCACTGTACCATGGTAGAGCTCTATTTCTAGGTGCCAATTCATAGGAATGATGTCCAAACTATGACAAAAAATATGCACCCGCTCTGGTTGCACTCTATTACATAAACATTAGTCCATTTTCTAAATGATCGCATGAATCATCTCTTCCATCATATTTTTCAGTTAGCTGAACTTTTAGGCCAGCAAATAGCAATCACATAATTCTTCTGTAATCGCTCCATTTATCAAAACTATATTTATGCATACCCCACCACCGTGCAGGTGTAGCGCGCAACACCAAATCGAGTGGTTGGAAGCAATGCTTCTCCGATACTTCCCTTTCAAATGCATCCAAAAATTTATCTACATTAGTCAAACCATCATAATAAGGTAAATTTATTACCTCCAATTACACATAATGCAATGATTTATTCATCATATTACAATGCAGCATAGATACTTCATGCAACATATTCTACTAGTGCTCCAATTCTTCATCCAAATCTAATGTACAAGAGATTTCACAGTCCCATGCAATTTGTCCATCAACTATTGGATTAGCCCAATATCGGTCCCGCACTATTATCTTATAGATCTAGTCAAAATCATCATCTCCTTCTTCATAGTCATGGAATGGTTCAATATACCGCAGTCCTTCTGCAGAGTCCAATGGTACTACTACACAGAGCGATTTCCTTTCAAACAACATCGCCTACTTCTTGAAATTGATTACCCCATTCATGTTGATAACCCAATCAATTCCTAGGAGCACAGGGTATGGATTTTTGTCACCAACAATCTCTATCACTTCAAAATCAGTCAACGCGCTCACACCTTCTATATCTATGGTCACTCCATGCAATCTCCCCATAGGGATAATCTTCTGTTGATTTTCCATTCTCAATTGAATCGGAGACCACTGCAGTGCAGTCTCCCCATTATTTCCCATGTATGTTTAGGAAAAACATTCGCATCTGACCCCAAATCCAAAATAAATTGATCCATCTCGTACTCTCCTATTTGCATGGTGAGCCTCATCTCGCACCCTGTTCTTGTCTTAATTTTTTCTATCTTTCTGACTACGCGGTGTCCTTCAAGAGCACCTTCCTACCAACACACTCCTTTATCAGTTATTGTAGCCATTTCATGGCCTTGCTATAATGCATTAGCTTCATAGAAGTCTCCAAGAAAGTGGTAAGCATGGAGGGGTCAACTTCTTCAGATAGCTTGTCCCGACTTCCTAAGGTAGAGGCCTCTACGAAGCTTTTCTTTGCTTCCATGAACATTTCCTTCACGCAATCCAGATCAAACCAAACCTTCTTTTTAGGAGCCTTGTGAAACCACTCACTTTCTTTGGGTTTCTTTCATTTATCAACACCAGTCATCATTCCGCTTTGTAGCACAATATTCACATTGGGATCCTCCTTGCGGGGCCCAACCCTCACCATTTGTAAATTCTGGGTAGGCTGTTGAGGTTGCGCCTTCTTCTCCTGCATCTCAACTATCATTATAGGGCATTCTTATATCGCGTGGTCAAACTGAGTACAATATCGGCATGAGGGGCATGTCTGGCTCATACACTCCCATGCGTAGTGTCCTGGCACTCCACAATTATAGTAAATAACTTGCCCTCGACCTCTATCAAGTCCTCCTCCTCCTCAGCCTTGTTCGTGCCCCTGATATCATCCATGTGTTTCCCCAATGCCTTGATCTAGAGGCCAAGTTTCCATTCTCATTATATACGTAGGCGTTCTTTCCATCGTCAATTCATAGCTATGGAAGTTACTCATTGTGGCCCACCGATTTACAAAAATTGCAGAATAATTGTTGTGTTGTTTGTACAAATTTCTATAGAAAATAACAATTATTTGTAACATGTTTTCCTGCCACCTAATAGGTATTGCACCATAGTACGAGCCCTGTACTTGGTCCTGTAGTAGCCTTGATGGGAACGGGTCCCTTAGGGTCAATTTTGGGGTTAAAATCCCAAGTTTTGGGGCAGAAATGCCAAGTTTTGTATAAGAAGTGTAAAGTCTCCACATTTTGTGGTTACGGAGTGTGAAGGTGTAAAGAGTCATAAAGGATTTCTGCCCTTTGTTTAATGTAAGTCGTGTTGGCTTTAGGAGATCTACCCATAGTCCACAAACCATGGGATTGCATAAAAAGAAGTCTTAGAAGAGTCTTTTAGTAGTTTAGTGGAGATATGTTTTGAAGAGTCGTTGATGTAATGGGTATGTGAGAGCTAAGAGCGAAGAGTCTTAGCATAGCAAAGAGGCTCTACACCTATGTGCATAGAGGCCTAGGGTAGAAGTCTGCAACTGAGTGTGCGGGCCCTTGTAGCTGTGTGCGTAGGGTAGTTAGAGTTGTAAAGAATATTTGAACATCAATAAAGAGAATTATTCTAGAATAACCTGTGTATGAGCTATTTTACTTCTATTATGAATGCACGCAATTATGTTATGTTGAATACTAGGTTTATGATTTAATGTTGTATTGATGAGAAGATCTATGTGTTTTACTTTGTTATATGAATGCAAGTAGGAATATTTGTTACGTGAAGATAACCATAATGCATGTTGAAGTTATCCACTACTTAAGCTAATCTAGGTAAATACAATAGTAAGAGTACTTACAAAGGTGTGTAAATGTCTGAATTGCCTATTTAGGGTACATGAAAGATAGTCATAGACCTTCGCGGAGGTCTAGAGGAAGCCTAAGGGAAGTATATCGATAAGCCCTAAAAGGCTTATCAATCTACGTGAAGGAAGGGTTAGGGTATAAAGCGACCTCACTTCCATCTCAGGGTTTAGAAACTTGGTTCCTGCATCCCCCCATACTGCTTTGGGTGAGACTTTAGTCCGCACTCCACGGGTTGATGCTGAAAGGGCTAGTAGTGTAGGGATTTTCTTGGATAAATAATGTTGAACCTGGTTCATGGCCCATCAAGCCAAAAAATGGCTCCATTGTCGAGACCAAGATCTACATAAAGAAATGTGTGCTGTCACATCACTAGAATCCAACTAAGAAGGAAATCAAAGACTAGTTGGATAGAAAGATCCAAAAATTTGCAACATAAGAGAACAAGAATCCGTGATTACCGAAAGAACAGTGGTTGGACAGATATATGTACACAAAGATACACGAGATATTAGTTTGTTCCTTCCTGATTGAATTGTACGAGTGGATCGCAAAATTGGCAGATGGCCAAGGAAAGTGGAGGCTTGATGGTGTAATAGTCTAGACCCCAGAGTTAGTGTGGAGATTAGAAGCCTCTGAAGGTAATATCACACATGTTATCAATCATTGGCTCGATTGTATCATACGAGGGTTCATGAAAGAGTTCATGATTGATACCTCATTTAGTTACAATGAAGCAGAGTGCCACTTCTTCAAAGGGCCATGAGGTAAGTATTTAAGGTCCTTAAATACCTGGATTAAGATGCTCTTGTGTGAAAAGAGAGTTATGCAACTACCTTGATCTTTGGAGCTATGCGAAGTGGAAATACCTTCAAGAATAGAGGGAAAATAGGCCTTGAATATAGCCCGTTGATTGAACCTCCTTTGAGTGACGATAAGGAAGCATCAAAGGCTTCGTTGAGCATTGTTGAGTTGATAAAGAAAGGGTCCCTATGAATACCCCATCCACCCACACCACCTCCATCTTCACCTCCACTGCATATACCTTTGCCTACACCACCACCACCATTTAGTATGGTGAACTCAGTAAATCTACCTATGTTCAAGAGCATGGGAAATGAAGATCCAGACCTGTTTTGGTTCATTGCGAAGGATGTATGGGAAGCTCAGGGTATCACAGATGATCAAATGAAGAAAGTAACATTGGTTATTGCTTTGCAAGAATGTGCACTAACGTGGTACATTAAGTAATTCACTAATAAATTGACATTTGCATTGGCAGATATTTAGATCACATTGAATAAGGAATTCAGTAGACCTAAGTCTGAAGTGTAATAAATTGTGGGATTCAAAGAGATCATGATGAAGCCTACCGAGACACACTGGGATCTGGATCAGAGATTGAAGTGTACAATCCATGAACCTAACATGAATTTGACAAATGGGCAACACCGCTAATGGTTTGTGGCTTCACTCCTTCCACATGTAAGGGTTGCGTTGTCATAGTAAAAGATTGGGACCCAGGATAAGCTCTAGAAATTGCAATGAGATTGCATGAGGCACCAATGCAAGATGCTAATTTGGGGGTTCAGCATATTCATGCATAGTTGCAAAACCTTTTCCTAGAAATGAAGAGCCTGAAGAACGATATAACAATTCAGCCAGAGGTGCGTGAATAAGTTTGGTGCATGAAATGCAAAAGCCAAGGGCATGACAAATATCGTTGCCTAGTCTTCATGAATTATGTTGCAGCAGAAGGACCAATTCCTCTGAGGTCAGAGGCTCAAGCAGGGCCAAGTGCAGGGCCTGTGCTATGGTGTGCTATCTATTAGGTAGCTAGAAAACATGTGATCGACAATTTCCATTTACTGCAGAAACTTGTATAGACACCGCAACAACTCTTCTACAACTTTTGTCAACCGGTGGGTCATGATGAGTGCAATTTCCATAGTTATAAGTTAATGATGGATAGAATGCTCGCATATAGGGTGCAGGCAAAAACTCAGCCTCTGAACCAAGGTTTTGGGGGAGCACGAGGTGAATAATAGGGGCGTAGACAAGGCCAAGGTGGAGGAGGACCTGGTAGAGGTCGAGGATAGGTCATTTGTTACAACTGTGGAGGATCGGGACACTACGCGCAATACTATGTAATTCGACACATCTATCATGTTGATATTGTACTCATTTTGACCACGCAACTGAAGATTGCCCAGCATTGCTAGCTAAGATATGTGAAAAGGGGGTGCAGCCTCTGCAACTGACTTAGAACCTGCAGATGATGAGGGCTGAGCCTCCTGAAGAGGATCCCAAGGTAAATATTGTGTTGTGGAGTGGGATGACGACTGGTAAAGATAAGGGGAAGCATCCTAAAGAAAGTGAATGGGTCCACAAAGCTCCAGAAAAGGATGTCGATTTTGATCTAAAGCACGCATGGGAAACATTTATGGAAGTAAAGAAAAGCTTCACTGAGGTCTCTACCTTAGGAAGTCAGGATAAGCCAGCTGAAGAGATGGACCCTTCCATGCTTACTACTTTCTTGGAGACCTGTATGAAACTGCTGAATAATAACAAGGCTATGTAAGGACTATAGGAACTAATAAATAAGTGTGTCAGGAAAGAAAATGCTCCTGATGGACCACACGTAGTCAGGAAGATTGGTAAGCATAAGGCAAGAACGGGGCATGAGATGAGGCTCAATGTGCAAATAGGAGAATATGAGATGGATCAAGTAATTCTGGATTTGGGGTCAAACACGAATGTTCTACCTAAACAAACATCGGAAAGGATGGGGAGACCTACTCTATAGTGGTCTTAGATTCAGTTAAGCATGGAAAATCATCAGAAAATTATCCCCATGGGAAGATTGGAGGGAGTGACAGTGGATATTGAGGGCATGAGTACATTGGTTGACTTCAAAGTGATAGAGATTGTGGATGATATAAATCCCTACCCTATTCTCCTTGGGATTGATTGGGTCACTGGCATGAATGGGGTAATCAATTTGAAGAAGTTGAAGATGATATTTGAGAATAAATCGCTCTGTGTAGTGGTGCCCATGGACCCTACAGAAGGACCACACTATACTAAACTCATTCGTTGTTGGGTGTGGAGCCTGAATATCCTCTTTATTCTATGGTTTCACTACATTGGACCCCAGTTTGTAATGTGGTGACAATGTTGCCTGTAATATTTGCATTGCAAGGGGGGTCTAGGGATGTGGCATCGACCTTTAGGAGCGCCCCCCCCCCGAGGTGGGGGATCAGGGGCAGCGCCCCCAAAGCTAAAAATAGATGTAAAATTTCCTTATAAAATGTTGTAATTTCATAGTCAATCTAGGTCGTTCATTAGGCAGAGATCTGATGGTAGAAGTTATGTTTAATTTAGGGTCTTTTTCCCTAGAAGGAAACCCCTCACTATATATGAGGGAATTGTATTGCATCTATGTAGATTTGAATTCTCAGTGAGAAAGAGAGAGGAGATTGTGTGAGAGTGAAGAGGGAATTACATTGGATCTGTTATAGTCTGTATCTCTTTAGTTTGCTGGGTAATATAAAAGGAAGGACTGATTGTTTCTCCGTGGACGTGGCCTAAATTGGGTGAACCACATATATCTGTGTCTCTCTTGTTTTATGTGTTTTCCGTGTTTATGTTTTTGCAATATATTTTATGTGTTCTATTACTCTATAATATATAATTTTCTAAGAACTGGTATCAGAGCTGAAGGTTTATTTGGCTGATAAAGTCGCAGGAGAGAAGGGTTCCTGGTTCGAGTGGGAGCAATGGCGGAAGATGGTAGGTTTAGGGTCGAAAAATTTAACGGCCAAAACTACCAGCTATGGAAGATGCAGATGGAATACTATTCGTATCAGAGAGATCTATACCTACCATTGAGCGGAAAGACAAAGAAGCCGATGAGATGACAGACACAAAATGGGATATTCTCAACAAAAAGGCACTTGGAACAATACAGTTTTGCCTAGCAGCATCTGTAGCCTTTAATATTTCAAAGGAAATGACAATAGAGGTTTTAATGTCAGCATTGGCCAAACTATATGAAAAACCCTCAACCTTAAATAAGGTATTTCTTATGAAGCGTTTATTTAATATGAAGATGTTAGAAGGTGGATCTGTTGCTAAGCATTTAAATAAATTTAATACAGTTACCAGTCAGTTAAGTTCTATAGGGGTAACTTTTGATGATGAAGTTAGGGCTCTATTATTTTTGTGCTCATTGCTAGAAAGTTGGAATGGTTTAGTTATGGCCATTAGTAACTCTGTCTCTAGATCTAGTACTTTAAAGTTTGATGATGTTGTTAGTGCAATCCTCAGTGAGAAAATGCGATGGAAAAGCTCCAGTGAGACATCAGGTAATGCTTTGACTGCAGAGACAAGGGGACGAAAAATGGAAAGAGGAAAGAGCCTAGGATATTGACATAAGTCAAAGAAAGGCATATATGAGTCTAGATTGGGGATAGTGCACTGGAAATGTAGGAAGAAAGGACACCTGAAGAAAGACTACAAGTCTCGGAAGGGAAAAGAAGGAGATGTGCAACAGGAAAACAATCATGAAGTGAATGTGACAAGTGATGTGTTGCAAGATGATTTTATTATTTCATTAGAAAATGTTATTGATGCCTGGGTGGTAGATTCAAGGGCCTCATTCCATGCCACACTTGATATAAAACATTTTCATGATTATGTTCAAGGAGATTTTGGATAGGTTTGACTGGGTGATTATAAACCCTGTAAAATCATTGGAATGGGTACAATTTTCATAAAAAATCAGAATGGAAATCAATGGCTATTGAAGGAGGTAAGGCATGTTCCAGATATAAAGAAAAATATAATTTAAATAGGGTAGTTGGGAGATGAAGGCTATGTGACTACTTTTACAGATAAAACCTAGAAGGTCACTAAAGGATCCCTGGTAATAGAAAAAGGAGAAAAGGTTGGTACATTATATTTATGCAATGGTATTTCTAATTTTGTTAATTCTTTAACCTCTACAGGATAATATACGACATTGTGGCATCATAGGCTTCGACACATGAGTGAGAAGGGGATGCAAATCCTTCACTCAAGAAATTTGTTTCCAGGTTTGAAGCATGTTGATTTAAAATTATGTGAGAATTGTGTTTATGGAAAACAAAAGAGAGTCAGATTCATTAGAGTTAGGAAAGAAAAGAAGAGCTAAAAATTAGATCTTGTGCATACAAATGTATGGGGACCTACTCAAGTATCATCTATCAGTGGCTCTCATTATTATGTTACTTTTATTGATGAGGCAACCAAAAAAATCTGTATTTATTGTATTCAAAATAAATATGATGTATTTTATAGTTTCAAGAAGTGAAAAGCTTTGGTTGAAAATGAGACAAGAAAACGGTTGAAGTGTCTCAAATCAAACAATGGAGGTGAATATTGCAGCAAAGAGATTGATAGGTACTTTTTAGAGAATGGAATTCACAAAGAGAAGACAATTCCAGGAACACCACAAGAAAATGGTGTGTCAGAAAGGATGACCAGGACAATCATGGAGTGTGCAAGGTGCATGAGATTACATGCAGGATTGCCTTTATAATTTTGGAAAGATGTTGTAGATACTATTGTTTATCTAATAAACAGAGGGCCTTCAAGTTCCATGGATGGTGGTATTCTAGAGGAGGCATGAATGGGTAAAAAGGTAAACTACTCGTTTCTAAAGACTTTTGGTTGTGAAGCCTTTGTCCACATTAACAAAGAAAATAGAGCAAAGCTTGAGGCAAAATCAAAGAAATGTACCTTTATTGGATATGGTATTAATGATTTTGGTTATCATTTTTATGACTATGAAAAACACAAAATCATCAAGAGCAGAGATGTCATATTCAATGAAAAGGTTTTGTATAAGGATCAGATGTAGGAAAAAAAAATTGGAAAAAGAGAACAGAGAATACATAATGCTTTTTGAGATCACAGAAAAAGTGAAGGTGCTTGAAAATCATAATGTTCAATAGCCATAACAACAATCACAACCAAAATAGCAATAAGCACCTCAAACGCCTGAAAGTGGTGTTAGAATATCTACCAGGATAAGTAGACCCCCTGAGCGATACTCTCCTTCATAATATTATATATTGTTGATTGATTCTGGTGAACTAGAATGTTATGAAGAAGCGGTGCAGGTAGAAACCAGGAAGAAGTGGGAGCAAGCCATGAAAGAAGAGATGGACTCCTTAGCACATAACTAGATTTGGGACTTCGTCAGGTTGCCTACAAGTAAAACAACATTGCAACATTAATGCGTTTACAGGATGAAGGAAGAAAATGGAGGTAGAGAAAGGTATAAAGCTAGACTTGTGGTGAAGGGATTTGCACAGAAAAAGGGTATAGACTTTGATGAGATATTTTCTCCTATTGTTAAAATGACTTCAATCAAAAATATTTTAAGTCTAGTAGCAGCTAAATATTTGCATCTTGAGCAGTTAGATGTAAAGACAACCTTTCTCCATGGGGATTTGGAGGAAGAGATATATATGCATCATCCAAAAGGATATGAGGTAAAAGGGAAGGGGAAATTAGTGCGTAGGTTGAAGAGGAGCTTGTATGGCTTAAAATAGGCTCCAAGGCAATGGTATCTAAAATTTGACAGGTTTATGTCTAAACAAGGTTATACTAGATGTCACTCTAATCATTGCGTTTATCTCAAAAGGCAAAATGATGGCCGCTATAATATATTGTTATTGTATGTAGATGGAATTCTTGTTGCAAGTTCTAACATGCAGGAAATAAATGTGCTCAAAATAAAATTGGCGGACTCATTTGAAATGAAGGATTTGGGTGCAACAAAACAAATCCTTGGTATGAAAATAACTAGAGATAGGAAGAATAAAAAATTAACATTGTCTCAGAGTGAGTACATAGAAAAGGTGCTGAAAAGATTTGATATGCAAAATGTAAAACCAGTTAGTATACCTTTGCCTAGCCATTTCAAACTAAGTAAGGAGGTGTGTCCCAAGACTTAAGAAGAAATGGCTTATATGTCTAAAGTTCCATGTGCATTAGCAATTAGAAGCTTAATCTATGCAATGGTCTGCACAAGGCCTGATATTGCACATGCAGTGGGATATGTAAGTAGGTACATGAACAATCCAGGGAAAGAAAATTAGATGGCAGTGAATTTGATTCTCATGTATTTGAGAGGTACCACAAATCAAGCATTATGCTTTGGTGGTTCAAACATTGCTCTATAGGGATATGTTGATGCAGATATGGTGGGTGATAAAGACAACAGGAGGAGCACAATAGGGTATGTGTTTACTATAGGCGAGAAAACTGTCAGTTGGGTTTCAAAACTACAAAGTGTTGTTACACTCTCAACAACGGAAGCAGAGTATGTTGCTGCTACAAAGGCTAGTAAAGAAATGATTTGGTTACAAATATTTCTGGATGAATTGGGTAAGAACCAGGAGTTGGGCAGGTTATACTGTGATAGCCAGAGTGCCATACATCTTGCAAAGAACTCTTCATTTCATTCCAATACTAAACATATGCAGCTCAAGTACCATTTCATACAGTCAACATTGGAAGATGGACAGTTGAAGTTGGAAAAGATACACACTAACCAAAATCCTGCAGATATGTTAACAAAAGTTGTAACCAGTGAGAAATTGAGATTCTGCTTAGTTTCAATTAGTATTCAAGTATGATGAAGAAGATGAGAAACAGCTAGGACCAATGTGGAATCATTTTCCAGCAAATGAAGCAACGGTGGAGTTGCTATAATCAGTGTCCAAGTGGGATATTGTTGAGTGTGGAGATTGATTATCTTCTTTATTCAAAGGTATCACCGCATTAGACCCCAGTTCGTAATGTGGTGGCAATGCCTCCCATAATATTTGCACTGCAAGGGGGGGGGGGGGTGGGTGGGCGACAACAATCTTTGGGAGTCCCCCCTTGGCTTGGGATTAGGGGCAACACCCACAAAGCTAAAAATAGAAGTAAAATTGCCCTGTAAAATGTTGTAATTTCGTAGTCAATCTGGGCCTTTCATTAGGCAGATATCTGATGGTAGAAGTTGTGTTTAATTTAGGGTTTTTTTCCCTAGAAGGAAACACCTCTCTATATATGAGGGAATTGTATTGCATTTATGTAGATCTGAATTATCAGTGAGAAAGAGAGAGGAGATTGTGTGAGAGCGAAGAGGGAATTAAATCAAATCTATTGTAGGTTGTATCTCTTTAGTTTGTTGGGTAATATAAAAGGAAGGACTCTCTATTTCTCCATGGACATAGCCCAAATTGGGTGAAGCACATATATCTATGTATCTCTTGTTTTATGTGTTTATGTTTCTATAATATATTTTATGTGTTCCATTCCTCTGTAATATGTAATTTTTGAACATTTGCGATTATGAAAGTGACAATGACTTGGACTAGATTTATAAGATAATGGCGCGAGATCAGGATTGGGTGAATCCAATAGTGGATGGACATACTGCATGGGACTGTAAAAGCTCCTGCACTTCAGATTCATATGAGGAGTTGGAACACTAGCAAAACTAATTGTATGGAGTATCTACGTTGCGCTATAATGTGATGATCAAGTCGATGCGATGTGTATCATCGTAGGTAAGTAATATTCCTTATTATGATGGTTTAACTGACATTGATAAATTTTTTGATACATTTGATAGCGAAGTGCCAGAGAAGCATCGCTTCCATGCCTTGGATTGGGAATTGTACGCTACGCCTGCGAGATGGTGGGGTACGCATAAAGACAATTTTGATGATTAGCGTGTGTACAGAAAGATGATGAGATTGTAGTTTGGTCAACCACAAGTGTGGCTAATAGAGAAATGTGATGGAAGGGATGATCCGTGTGATCACCTGGCGAAATGGACTAAGGTCTATGGAGTAGAGCCTTAGCCTAAATGGGTGCATCTGTTTTGTCATAATTTGGATCTAATACCGATGAACTGGTACTTAGAGATAGAGCTCCACCATGGCACTAGAGAATGGGACGTTTTGCGACAGGGATTCTTGATGATGTTTAGCTTTGAGGATGGTTTTGAAAGTATTAATGAGGCATTGCAAGAAGTTAAGGCAGCAATCTTCAGAGTACCGCAGGATCCCTTGGACTTAATTCAACTAGATTGCACCACCTAGCTGAGCCACGTGATCAAGTGCTACAATGTGACTATCGAAGAAGAGGACGAAGACCTGAGGAACATTAACATCCCAGAGACTAAAGGTCACCGCAAAGTTGAAGGACCATAAATTAAGTATCCAAATATCACTGCACCACTAAAAACAAGGCAAATGAACATTGGGACAAAGGTGGAGCCGAAGTTTGCAAAGATTAGGGACTACTGGGATGACACAATAATAGATAAGGTTGCTAAATTGCTGTGCAAATACCAGGACTTGTTCCCTATGAATTTCTCTGACCTAAAGGGGATAATAGGAGGCTTGGGGATTATGAGAATTATGTTGAAACTAGATGCGAAGCCAATCAAGAAGAGGCCTTACTGCCTCAATCTGAAGTATAAATAAAGGGTCCATTGAGAGTTGGATAAAATGCTTGTAGTAGGCATTATTGAACCGATCGAAGAATCTGATTGGGTGAGCCCAATAGTGGTTTAGGAAAAGAAGCAAAAGGATGAAATAAGGATATGCGTAGACCTTAGGAAGTTGAATGATGCCTGCATACATAATCCCTTTCTGACTCTGTTTACTGACGAAGTACTGGATAATGTTGGAAGTCAGGAATCATATTCATTCACTGATGGGTTCTCTGGGTAGCATTAGATCAAGATCTCACCAGAGGATAGAATTAAGATGACTTTTGCAACTGAATGGGGATGCTTTCAATATGCTGTGATGTTGTTTGGACTAAAGAATGTGATGATGATCTTTTTTCTTGTAGTTATTGTGGTGTTCAAGGACTTCATCCACAAGTTTTTGGAGGTATACTTCGATGTTTAGACGGTGTTTGGGTTGGTAAAGTGCCATGTAGCTAGTCTACGCTTGATGTTGGATACATGTTAGAGGTACCAGACCACACTCAATTTGAAGAAATGCTTGTTCTTTGTCCCTTTTGGGATCTTGCTGGGTCATGTGGTATGCAGAAAAGGCTTGATGATAGACCCTGCTAAGATCATGGTTATAATTAATTTGGAGGCACCAGGAAGTGTGAAACAGTTGCGCACAACATTGGGGCATACAGGATACTACAGAAAGTTCATCAAAATCTATGCCCATATTACCACACCGATGGAGAAGCTACTAAAGAAGGATGCTACG
This sequence comes from Pinus taeda, assembly GCA_000404065.3. Taxonomy (NCBI): domain Eukaryota; kingdom Viridiplantae; phylum Streptophyta; class Pinopsida; order Pinales; family Pinaceae; genus Pinus; species Pinus taeda. Next base: position 92,685 of record APFE031446432.1, on the reverse strand, counting down.
TTCTATTGGAATGAAGAGTGTCAACAAAGCTTAGATGTGTTGAAGGAAAAGATGGTCACTGCACCGATCCTAGTCTTCCTGGATTGGAGAAGGAATTTCATGTGCATGTGGATGTGTCATGTATTGCACTCGGGGTAGTACTGACACAGGCCAGCAAGGGAGAATTGGATCACCCTATAATGTTTGTAAGTAGAAAATTGTCTAAAGTTGAGAAGAACTATTTAATGATAGAGTGCGAAGGATTGGCTATGGTGTATGCACTTTAGAAGTTCAGACATTACTTATTAGGTGGACACTTCAAGATGTATATAGACCATTTTACATTGAAGTACCTGGTTAACAAGCCTGTGTTGGGGGGAAGATATGTAGATGGATGCTGCTATTTCAAGAATATGACTTCGAAGTTATTGTAAAGCCAGGACGATTGAATACAAGACCGGACCATTTGTTGCACATTGAAATAGTAGAGGAGCCTACTAATTTGGAGGAAGGACTGCTTGATGCACAACTCTTTGTAGTACATGTTGCGGACAATCACTTTGCAGATATCATACACTTCCTGACGACAGGGATGACTTCTGAAGGGTATACTAGTCAATGAAAGAAGGAGCTTGTGGTGCGCACAATAAAATTTTCTGTCATTGTAGGGCATTTATATAAAATGGGCTCAGATGAAATTCTACAATGTTATGTACCTGAATTTGAACAAAACAAAATCCTTTCTGAAGCTCATGGAGGAGCCACAGGAGGACATTATGCAGGAAAAGATACAACGCAAAAGATTTTACGTGCTAGGCTATGGTGGTTGATGCTTCAGAAGGATTCCAAGGCTTATTGTAAAGCATGTGATGCATGTCAAAGGATGGGAAGGCCATCGCAGAGGGATGAGATGCCTATGAATTCACAGATTTCATTACAACCATTCGAAAAGTGGGTGATTGACTTTTTAGGACCAATTCAGCCTCCAGGAATGAAGACAAGTGCGTGGTATATCATCACCATGATTGAGTATTTGACCAAATGAGTGAAGGCATTGCCTGTGAAATATTGTACAAGAAAAATGGAAACAAAGTTCATCTGTGAGTATGTATTAACTAGATTTGGTTGCCTGAAGATTTTGATGAGCAATCGCGGTAAACATTTCCTTAATGAGATGATCAGCGTGCTGATGGAGCAGTTCTAGGTTTATCATCAGAAGAGTACACCATATCACTTGCAGGCTAATGGGATAGTGGAAGCATTTAATAAGATATTAGAGAACACGTTGATGAAGGTTTGCAATGCACAAAGAAATGAATGGGATATGCATGTACCTCCGGTGCTATGGGCTTATAGAGCGACTTGCAAAACGTTGACTGGACAAATGCCTTTCAATGTGGTTTATGGTGTAGAAGTTGTGAGACCAATGGAGTACATTGTATCTAGTTTGCGCATAATGGCATTCATAGGAATGGTGGATCATGGAGCCCTAGAAGAAGGGCTGACACAACTGGTAGAGTTGGAAGAGGATATATTTTTTGTTAGATTCCATCAACAAGTTCGAAAGGAGCACGAAAACACATGGCACAATCGATACATCAAACTATGCACCATCAAAGTAAATGATTTAGTATTATTATATGACAACAAGTTTGATAAATTTCCAGGAAAATTTTGGATGCATTGGCTGGGGCCCTATGTCATCAAGGAGATGGTGGAACAGTTTAGCTAGTGAAGTTGAATGGAGAGCCATTTCCAGGGAAGGTAAATGGCACGTCCAGATGACTATATGGTGGAGTCACGGTCTTAGCACTCCAGGAAGCTGGAAGGAGGCGCAGGACTATAAACTATAGTTCCCAGATTGTAAAGTTGTGCGACTGGGGGACTGCGCAGAAGGGAGGAACGTTACAGTATCGACAGAAGCATGAAGGGAGCTGTGCTATAGAAGGAGAGACCGCGCAGGGAAACCAAAAAGTGACCATTATGGTCACTATTTATGATTTTACAGTGGGAAAATTGCTTAGTGGAGTGGGGTGGGTGGTATTTAAATTGAAATTTGAGAGCTATATCTTTGAAAATCTATCACCAATCTAGCATTTATGAGCAGATTTTGTGGGGAATGGTCAAATTCAAATTCAAATTTTCCTATAAATTATAGATGGTTGGCCAATGAAAAACACTTTGCATTCTGAGAATTGAGGTGTTGAGTTATCAGGCATGCATGAACCTTGAGACTTTTGAGGCTTTGGTGGCTAGTTCAGTATTTGATAAGTTTCCTAAAGCAAACTAGGAGCTTCTTACTAGACTCATGTCGATGCCTATGGAAACCGCAAGAGCTGAAGTATCGATGCAATCTGAGGGAGTTTCCCTTGAGATTGCAAGTGTAGAAGTGCCTATAAAAGTTCCAAAATCACAAAGGTCACCTAGGCCAAGGCCTATACTAACCAAAGAGGGCCCCAAGTCAAAGAAGGATAAGCAAAAAGCAACACAGCTGGTGCACGAGTTGCCATGAAAGCACCAGAAGGAAAAGCCACTGCACAAGACAAAGGCAAGGTGGTAGACTTAGAATCTAAGGAGGGCGCCAAAGGTATGGATATGGGTGTAGAGGGCATTGACATTGAGGATGTAGACTCCATCTCAAAGTTACCCGAGTACATCCCTCCATGCTAGGGTAAGGTGAAGGTCCCAAAGGACCCAGATGAGGGGAAGTTTATGCTAAATACCAAATTTTTGTTAGACCAGATCATGTTTGAAGGACTAGGCTTGGCACACATTCCCACTCTCAAGATGGAGGATTGGGACTTGGCAAACACAGAGTGATTCCCCAAATTGAAGACTGATACCTTTACAACCCGTGTGTTTTATAAATATTCTGGTGAAACCACGCTGGAGCTACGACAATGGATTAAAGGGGAGGACAAGGTAGGATTATTAAACCTACTATGGGTGCCGCATTACCACCTTGCACCCATAACGTTGATGGTGATTAAACAGTTGCTATGCTTAGTGAACAATGGTTGCCTGTGGTTAGGAGAACTGATACCCATCATAGATATGTTGATCCATAGGGTCACATTGCTACCACATTCAAGGTTGAATCCAACCATGGAATTTGGCGAAAAGATGAGAGAGCACGACCTCACTGTGAGAAATAAGGACAAATTCAGGATCACCAAGAAACCACATGAATACTCAATTTCTAGCATAACTGACCCCGTAGTTAAGGTCGACCCCCAAATTTTGGTTGGGAAAATAATGAGGAAGTGTCACATAGATGAAGTGGCAGCACTAGTTGTGTCATTAGTAGCTTAGTGTGTAGAGGGCGTAATTTAATTGGGTGTGTTATCTCTGCGGTGAGTTCCTCACGAACTGTAGAGAAGCACAAGACCGGAGTAAAACCTTTCACTACTCTTGGTTATTGTTATCAATTGTGCTGGTTGCATGGGAATTACTGGAGGGAAACCAGTTTCCTTCGGTCACATTAGATCTACCAAAATCATCAAAGTTCGCTTTACTTTGGGCCACCAAGGACATCGTGAGGGTCAAAGATGCTAAAATATTTTGGGTTCTAATGGAGGCAAGAATCTGCACCATGATAAACCACAAGCTGAGGTTATCCCCAACTATATTTTAGCAATTGTCAGGATATGTGGATTTCAAAGCGAACTTCCACTGTGTTTCCATCTAGGTGTGAAAGGACCCCAAGAAAAAATGGTATGATCCTAATACCTAGCAATGGACAATGCAATCACAGTGGTCCTAGAGAGTTGGCCATCAGAGTGATGCACAACCTTAGAATTGTCAGCAGGGTCTAGTAAGTCCACTATGAAGCAGAGGAAGGAAGAGGCCCAACTGAAGATGCAATAGTTGGCCGATAAAAGGAAAAAGGAGGCCGAAGACAAAGCTAAAGCAGAGTGCACTACTAAAAAGTAGGCAGAGGAGGAAGAAGAAGAGGAAGAGCATGACTCTGACAGAAGTCAGAAGTCTCCTTCACCGCAACTGGAGGAAGAGGAACAACAATCAGGATAGGGAGGAGCAAACTCAGAGACTTCTCCATTCCATATTAAGCACACTAGGGAGTAGGAAAAAGTAGGGCCACAAAAGAAGTTCAAGGCCAGAAAATCATCAATTGACCCGATCACTTTGACTGAAGGTAATCTGAATGATATTGGGGATACAGTGAGGGATGAAAATGAAAAACTACTACAGTAGTTCGACCAACAGTAGAAGAAAGCCTTGGTCATCATTAAGATGGGTTTGTGTGAGCTGTAGATCTAGGACACTCAAGTGGATACTAGTGTGGTACAACGCAACGCGGCATCAACTAGTTGGTACCTGGGACCTCAGAAGTAGTGGAGATGGTCCACTCCTTCGATCCCTGGGTCATCGTGCTACTGGACAGAGCATTAATTACAGAAGTGGAAGCTAACAAGGCCACCGTCAGCACTCTCAAGAATGTTGGGTTGAACTTGGCTGCGCTGTCCAGTGAAGCCCTTCACACCCTACAAGATGTTGTGACCGCAGAACTTCGAGCCAGAGAGTAGTGAGCACTAAATTTGATCAGTGAGTAGAAGGTCAAAAATTCCCAAATGTTTGTATAAAATACTTCCCCAATTGATCTCCTTTAGAAGACCACCGAGAAGAATGAGCACACCACAGTTGTGGTAGTTGAGGCCTACAGAACTGTTCCAGAGCTGAATGTCCCAAAAGATGTGCCAGTCGATGCTAGAATTTGGAAGCTCATTATAGGTGTGCACAATGCAAGGACAAAGCTAGCTAAGGTTTAGTTTGAGCTTAACCTTAAGATCATAGAGCTCGAGTTGAGGGCCCAGCCTTCAACACCACCAGAATTCAAATAGCAACACAAGGCAACTACCAAGGATGCAATTGCTGTAGTGGATGCCGCAGTGAAGGATTGCACCTCGCTCTTAAAGCAATCACTCGAAGTAATTACTAGACTGTAGGAAGATCCCAACATGTATAGGCTAGAAACAAAGGCAAGGGAATTGTAGTAGAAGTATGATGAGGTCAAAGTGATGACGTGCATCGCTGCCATCACACAAAGGTTGGCAAAGCTATAGGAAGCAAAGGCACTGAAGGAATAGGTGGACACAACACAGTGCATGGAGGTAGTACTAAAGGCTAGATTGGGGCCTTGGTTAGATGAAGCCTATGTTCTCATGACCACCATTGAAGGAAAATTGGCTAGTCTGCAGGAAACACAACAGAAAATACAGGCATATAGCACAGGACCAGCGATAGAGCAGCTAGTCAAGCAGGTTAAGTTGGCAATGATGCAATGTACCACTGAGGTTATAGTAGTACAGGTGGTGCTGGGAGGTCTTCGCGACAAGATATCTATGCCAGCAGAGTGACTCATGGGAAAGTCACCATATTTTTGTTGGGGGTGTGTTGGGATGGGTTCCCTAGGGTTAATTTTGGCGTTAAAAGCCAAAGTTTTGGGGCAGAAAGCCCAAGTTTTGTATAAGAAGTGTAAAGTCTCTATATTTTGTGGTTGCAGAGAATGAAGATGTAAATATTCATAAAGGTTTTCCACCTTTTGTTTAATGTAAGTCATGTCAGCTTTAGGAGATCTACCCATTGTCTGTGGACCATGGGATTGTATAAAAAGAAGTCTGAGAAGAGTCTTTTAGTAGTTTTGTGGAGATATATTTTGAAGAAGCATTGATGTAACGGGTCTGTGAGAGCTAAGAGTGAAGAGTCTTAGCATAGGAAAGAGGCTCCGTAGTTGTGTGCGTAGAGGCCTAGGGTAAAATTCCGTAGCTGAGTGTGCAGACCCCTACATCTATGTGTGCAAGGTAGTTGGTGTTTGTAAAGGAGATCTAAACATCAATAAAGAGAAATATTCTAGAATTACCAGTGTATGAGCTATTTTACTTATGTTATGAATGCATGCGATTATGTTATGTTAAATACTGGGTTTATGATTTAATGTTGTATTGATGCGTGAATCTATGTGTTTTACTTTGTTATATGAACATAAGTAGGAATATATGTTACACGAAGATAACCATAATGCATGTTGAATTTATCCACTACTTAAGCTAATCTAGGTAAGTACAATAGTAAGAGTAATTATAGAGGTGCGTAAGTGTCTAAATAGCCTATTTAGGGTACACAAAAGATAGTCGTAGATCTTCACAAAGGTCTAGAGGAAGCCTAAGGGAAGTATATCGATAAGCCCTAAAAGGCTTATCAATCTATGCGAAGGAAGGGTTAGGGTATAAAGTGACATCACTGCCATATCAGGGTGCAGAAACTTGGTTCTTACATCCCCCCATATTGCTTTGGGTGAGACATCAGTCTATGCTCTGTGGATTGATGCCGGAAGGGCCAGCAGTGTAGGGATTTGCTTGGCTAATTAACATTGAAACTTGGTTAGAGCCCATCAAGCCAACAAGCCTCCTATCCCTAGGGCAATGGACTTCCCCCTGTTATAATTTGTAAAAACAAGGAAATGATCTCTATCATGCACCTGGCTTTTACATTTTAAGCACCAAACTTCTTTGCACACCTCCAGCTAAGCAATGTTTTCCTTCTTCAAGCTCTACAACTCCAAGCAAAGGTTCTGCAACTCAGCACAAATCTACTAAAATCCCAAAGCAGTGTTCTGAATATGCGTTTCATGCAATCTCATCACAATTTCCAGGGCTTCCACTTGGGTTCCTATCTTCTTCTATGATAAAGTAGCCCTTAGGTGGGGCAGAAGTGAGGCTATAAACCATTCATAGTCTTGAATATCCATGAGATTCATGTTAGCTTCGTGGATCTGGCACTTTAGTCTCTAATCCATCTCCCAGGGCATTTCATCGGGCCTCATCATGATTTCCTTGAATCCAACAACTGTGCAATTTAGACTTGGGCCTACCAAATTCCTTATTCAGAGTAGTCTGAGTGTCTACTAACGATGCCAATGGGTTATCAGTGGAGTACTTAATGTACCATGTTAACACGCGATCTTGTAGAGAAGTAACCAACTACACCTTCTTTATATGATCATTTGTAATATTTTTTTCCATCCATACAACCTTCGCAATGAACCAAAATTGATCTGGTTCCTCACTTACCAAGCCCTTGAAAACATGCAACTTCATGGTATTCAACATATTGAACAGTGGCGAAGGTGGTGGTGGTATGGGTGAAGGTGTATGTTGTGGAGGTGAAGGTGGAGGTGGTGTGGGTGGATGAGGTATTTGCGTAAAACCATGCTTTATCAATTGTACAACACTTAGCGGTGAGGCCTGTACCGCTCCCTCATCGTCAAGCGATGGAGGTTCTATCAATGGGATCTATTCAGGACCTCTTCTCTCCTGATGTCTAAACAATCATCCACTTCGCATAGATCCAAACATCAATGCAGTGGCATAACCCTATTTTCACATAAGAGCATTTTAATCCAAGTATTCAAAGATTTCAAATACTTACCTCGCGATCCTTTGAATAAGCTACCAACTGTGAATTATGTCACAAATCCTCCTATGAACTGATCAAGCTAGTGATCGAAAACACGCGCGATCTTATCTTCAGAGCTTCCAACCTTTGCACTAGCTCTGAGGTCCACACGATTGGACTATTAAGCCTCCACCTTCCTTGGTCATCTGCCAGCTTAGCGATCCACTTGTACAGTTTGATCGGGAAGGTGTAGAAGAAGATTTTGTGTATTTCTATGTATAGATACCTATCCAACCATTGTTCTTTTGTCAGGTGAAAATTTATGTGCTCTTGCACCAGAATTCATGGATCTTTCTATCCAACCACTTCTCAATTTCTTTCTTTTACTTTCTTCCTACAGCTTGTGAAGAATGTCTATCCTATGTTGAACCAATAAGCATAGTTTGCCTTGGGATTTTTGTGAAAGTTGAAGGGCAGATAATTAGATGTTCGAGGGTAGGATGAATTCTTTTCTATACACCAGGAAGTAAAGAGAGGTGTTCAAAGAAGGTTTTTGTGTGACTCAGTTAGCCCATAAAGCATTCACCAAAGCAGAATGCTAGTTCTTATGTTTAGATAAAATGGTCTTCTTGACAATGCGGATGAGGTTTGTTTTTGTGGACTCAACAAGATCATTTCCTTCCGGATAGTAGTTAGATTAATGTTTCAATACAATTTCATTTTTCAATGCAAAATCATATAATTTTAAAGATGAGAAGTGTGTTGCATACACATGAAGTCAGAATGCTGAACTTGGAAATGATGTTCTGCTTAAGGAGATGATGACTTCCTGATCATTCACTTACTTGAGCGGAACTTCTTCTATCCACTGTGTAAAGTAGTACCAATGAGGATGTAGCAGTGTTGATTTGATGAGTGCAGAAAAATTTCACCAATCACATCTAAGCCCCATTATTGAAATGGTTCTTCCACTACAATATGTTGTAATGGGGTGACTGACCTCTTTCCTCTATTGGAACACGTTTGATAAACCAAACACTTACGAGCATAAGTGCGAGCATCTTGAATAATCTAGGCCAATAGAAAACATATCACATAACCTTGTGTGTAGTTGTGTTACCTGCAAATTCCATCATGCAGATCACACAATACTTTCTCTAAATCATGTGCTTCCAAGCATCTGAGAAAAAATCTGTTATGGTACTTCTTGAAAAGAACCCAATGAACAAAATAATAAGATAATGCTTTGGTTCTGAGTTCCCTCTTCTACTGTGTGGATAAGTGAGAGGGCAAGGTGCCATGCTTGAGATACTGGCACACATCCGTGTACCAAGAATTCCCAATGGTAGTGGGGGAAGCTCACTCAACATTGTTCATTTCGATTTCATGCTCCCAATTAGACAAATGTTCTTCTTTCACATCCACTGCTTTTGCTGCTAGCCAATAAAGACCGTGGCCCTTGATTGTATGAACTGGTTTGAATTATAAGTCATACTCTTGTAAACTAGTCATCCACTTTTCTCTTCTCTCACCCATCTCTTGCTCAACAAATATTGATATAACTACTATGTGAGACACAAAGATAATGCAATGGTTCTTTAAGAGATAGGGCTAGAAGTGCTTCACCACCTTATAAACTGCATATGCCTACTTATAAATGCTAGGGTAGTTGAGTTCGAGTCCCTGAAGGCTAGAGCTCATGAAAGATATTGGAAACTCATTATTTTGATGATCCCTCTGAGCAAGCACTATGACAAGAGAAGTATCATAACAAAAGGTGTAGAGAAGAAAATATTTGTTGAAATCTGGGCTATACAAAGGGGGTGATTCTGTAATGGCTTGCTTATATGGGAGAACGTTTCCTTTCTCTTTTATCCCATTTGTATATCGTGTCCTTCTTCACCATCTCATGTATGGATTTAAATATCTGAGCATAATTAGAGATAAACTTGTAGATGAAATTGATCTTTCCTAGGAAGTGATGACAAGGTTAATCATCTCTATGGATAGAGACGATCCCTCTAGCCCAATGAGTGGGTCTAGCAATTGAAAGTGACAATCAACTAGACATATTCCTATGTTATAATTGAAAAGTAGAATGAAAGAGATTACCTACCTCGTTTTGATGCTATTCTGTTGGATTAATGGGTCCTGACCCAAGTTAGGAGTTAGTTGCGCCAAACAATTCCCTACACTACTGGCCCTTTTAGCATCAATCCACAAAGACTGAACCAAAGTCTCACCAGAAGCAGTATGAGGGGATGTTGGAACCAAGTTTCTGCACCCAGAGATTAGCGTGATGTCATTTATGCCCTAAATCCGCCTTCACGCAGATCGATAAGCCTTTATGGCTTATCGATATAAATACCTTTAATCAGCCTCTAGACCTTTGTGAAGGTCTACAACTATCTTTCATGGACCTTAAACAGACTAATCTACTACTTACATGCCTCAAAGATTACTCTTAAACCAGTAATTACTTAGATGAGATTAAGTGTTTGATAACTTCAACAGACAATAAGATAATCTTCATGTAAACAGTTAACACCAATTGCATTCATATAATAGTATAAATCATGTAAAGTTTCACATCAATACATCATTATTTCATAAACCTATGATTCATCACAACATAAATTGCATTCATATAAAACAAAAGTAAAGAGATAAACAAGGGTATTTCTGAAACAATCTTCTTTATTAATATTTAGCTCAGCTTACAAACTCAAGACTTCCTAGCACACTCAGCTATAGGGGTTCATGCACTCAGCTGCCAAGTCTACTCTAGGCCTCTACAGACACAGTTGTAGAGCCTTTCTTCCTACTCTTCTATGCTAACTCTCTAGACTTTTCCCATAGACAAAACTTCCTTCCTTTCCTTAGACATCCTAAGACAAACCTATTTATACAATCCCATGTTCCGGGGACCATGGGTAGATCCTAAAAAATCTGACTCAACTTACATAAAGAATGGTAAAACCATTTATGATTATTTAACTAACTATGCACTTCGTGACCACAACTTACAGAGACTTTACATCTTTATACAGAAAAATTTGGGATTTTGCCCCAAAATTGACCCTAGAGGACTCCATCCCAACATACTCTGGTTTCCTTTATTGAAGGCCTCGAACCACTTGTGTCACAAGCTTGTTCCTGCTTCTTTCAGCGCTTATGTACCTGCACAAGTGATCAAGAGACAAAAAAAAATGCCAAAACCGATAGAAAATACAATAAAAACCTACTTAACTGATTAAGGAATGTCAAGCTAATAAATACACAAACATATATATTTTGGGAAGATGAACCATCAGTTGTATATTATCTAAGGAATAAAGGGAAGCTTACAACCATAGCCTTGATGTTGAAAGGCTCTCCTTGAGTGGTAATCCAATTCCAAGCCAAGAAAGTCTGCAAGAACTCCTTCTCCAAGTCTAATGAATAGCCTTAGGCACAATCTCAGCATAAGGGTACAAATAGACATAGACCAACCACCCTCTAGCCTGACCAACCATTTGGGAATGGGGGAGGATGAATTTATAGGTTGGGAGGGGGAGTTATGACTTCTCCAAAGATGGGATTAGGCCCACATCTCAAGGAGGTAGCTCATATGGATAAGAAAAAGAGGTCAGGTTAGGAGGATTCGATCTCATCTATGTGAAACCACCTCCAGCTCATCACTCTGGAAGCTTCTAGATCATGAAGCTTCTCATCTCCTTTGGGAAAATTTCCTTTTTGTTATCATTGAGGGTATGCAAGGGAACAGAGCGATGCCATCGTGGGTCAAACATAGTGCAACATGTGACCATCACTGTTTTGATCGTCATAAGGGCAATGACTCTTATTTTAGGGTTTTAAGAGCTTTTTCCTCAAGGAAAGCTCAAGGTATTTTCCAAACAAAGTCTTAGGAAGGATCTAAACTGCATATATGAATGAGTACACTGCATTATGGTCATGTTTTAGGCACTTCGAGGTATGTCACAGCGAAGTGTAGGAGGTGTGACAAAATACTGTGTAACGGATGTCCCCTAAAGCATGAAGATAGAACGAGGAGAGATGGTAGAGATGATTTACGATATTTTGCAAGGACAAGGACACACACTGTTAGGAGGCTTGCAAATCAAGCATGCATATACATATACATATATGAGATCAAGACATGAATCTACGGCATGGGCGCAGCCATCCAGATGATGAAGGCTATATGAAAATATCTGTGGTATAGGTGCAACCATCCAGATAACGAGAATTATCATAAATATAAAGTTGCACGGTATGGTCACAACCATCCGTATAGTAGAAACATGTATAAAATCATGAACAACATATAATTACATGCAACCTAAATCATTTTAGACAAGATTCATGGTATTGCACTACATCCCAACCCGATAAAAGTACGCATTCTAACATGCGAATGAATGTGTCACAATTGAACATGCTAGAAAACCACCTGATTACCGGCAATTGATGTGGACCATAAACAGGCATGAGAAGAACCACCCATAATGAAAATGGCTCTCAAGGTAAGACAATAAAATCTTTGAATTTGGTAACGAAGCTGAAGTCGAACACTTGTGGAATCATCCGATCGAAGGCCAATGATGAAAACCTGTCATCGAATGTGAAGAACTTGCCATTAAGGCATACAAGCTCTAACGTACTGAAAGGGAGTTTCTAAGTCATCATCCTAGATAATGAGCTGAATTCAAAAAGAAGTGACCTATCAAAGGAGAGTCATGATGAACCCCTCATCATTGACATGAAACAAGGAATAAAGTGGAATGAAATGAATAGCATTCAAGGCTGTAGCAAAGATTGAGACAATGTATAGGTAATAGACTATAGATAGGACTTCTCTTGAACATATCAGTGACACGACTCCAGAGTGTGGCACCATTTGACTCAACATAAGTCTAAGGGTCATAATCATGAAATGGAATAGTCATATGAGAGGAAAAATAGATCACCCAAACCCAAGAAGACATGTGACTGAGTGAGCATATCCTAAACCCAACATGAGGGCAGAAGAGTGTTATGTTCAAGAGCAACATGCTGCCTATACAAAATATGTTTCATCTTCATTTTTCCCCACAATTTCTAGTGAGAACCTCTTTATTTTTAGAAAATCTTGAAGAGGATACCATATTCTTGCCATATAAGTTCACCCTTCGAATGAATCCATCCTAGTAAGTTTTACGGGTCCTAGAAAGGAGAAGCTCAGTCTCATCATGGTGACAAGTCTTTCGTAGTAAAGTTTTAATGAGTCCAACGTAAGAACAACTCAATATCTTTTTCACATTTAGAGAGTTTGAAAAAGAGATGAAAAAGAAAATTCCATCATGTCCCTTTTCGTAATTTGTCTCTCGAATTTGAAAAGGTAAAAACCAATCTTTGATAGAACCTCTTGACCATGTCGATCAAGGTGTACCTCTTTCATAAATATTAAATATTAGCCTGAAAAAGGAGGTAACTGTATATTGAGGTGGCATCGATTCATTTACTTTAATGAGTTAGAAAATACAAGTACTCAACAATCTTTTCAAATTTTTGGAGTCTAAAAAGAGTTGAAAGGGGACTCGACTTGGAGGAACGAATGGTATAAAAGGATATCAAATGGTTCCAGTAATGATGGAACTGCTTAAAACATGTAATGGTTAAGGGGCTGGCTAATAAGACCACCCATCATAGATATTCCTCAGGAAAGGGTAAAACAACCAAGTGAAAGCATATGATTGGCCAAAAAGATGGTGGCGATGGAATGAAAAAACCAAGGCTCATTTGGTAAAAAAACAAGTTGATAAAAAATGACAATCACGAGATGTAAAGTGGGAATGGTTTCATTTTTACACAAGCTTGAAATGTCATAAACTATGCTTGGAATACTTGAGGATGGTTTCATTTTTCACCAGCTTGAAACATGAGAAAAACTATGCTTGGATTTGGTTTCATTTTTACACAAGATTGAAACAAAGATAAACTATGGTTGAGATAAGTTTGCATGCTCCTAGCATAATGACTCAATTCGAGGTACTACCCCCCAAGATTCACTTCACTCACCTAAGTAGACTACTGGTTACTAACAGGTGGATGTAATGAACGCTTACTTACAATATCAAGTGAAAGACTCGACTAGGATTTTACGAGATCTAATCAAAGACACAAATTGGAAGGGCATTTGTTTCATTTTTTAACAAGCTTGACACAAGAAAAGAACCATGCTTGTGAATACCTATTTCATTTCTTAAAGAACTTGACACAAGACAAGGAACTCTGCTCCAAGGTCCTTGTTTCATTTTTTAACGAGCTTGACACAAGACAAGGAACTCTGCTCCAGGGTATTTGTTTCATTTTTTAAGGAGCGTGACACAAGACAAAGAACTTTGCTCCAAACCCCTTGTTTCATTTTTTAGAGAGCTTGGCACAAGACAAAGAACTCTGCTCCAAACCCCTGTTCACAGACCAAAAGAGGCCATGGCTTCCAAAAGGTTCTCATAGGATGGGAGAAAAACACTCTGGAAGGGATACATTTCCAGGGACCCAAATGATAATCGGGCTCCAGTGTCCCTAGTACATGGTTTAATACATCACCTACTAGATCATCAGTAAATGTGGGCATGGAATAGGTGGCCACATAATGAACCTGTGGCGAGGGTGATATTGCTCACATATGAGAACCATTTAGATATGATGGTTGATAGGGAGCTGATTTAGGACTAATGAACGTAAGTTGATCAATGATCACAATGCTTCCTTCATGTGGGAAACACATCACTTGAAGGAGGGAAGAAACAAGAGCTCCCATTCTGTAAACATAGTCACTACCAAGGAGCATATTAAAATCTAATGGACCTTAGACAACCATCATGTCTATATAGATAGTCTTTCCTCCCAAAGTACTAGGTAACTTAGGAAGGATCCCTAACAGCTGACTGATTCCTCTGTTAAAAGTTAATTGATTCTAGGTGATGAGGACAGGCTAAGGAGAACCTAAGGATTGCCAATCAGTTGAGGACAAAATACTAACAAATGCACCCTCGTCTTTGATTGTTCTATGTACGGCCATATGGTAAGCCTACACTCTAATTTGGAAAGGCACATAAGATGGAAGAGGATATCCTACCAGTCAAATCCAATCAAAAGAAGTGACTAAACTACTTGGAGGGTGTGTTGTAGGAATGTGAGAGCTTCCCTCTTGTTTGATCGGAACAAGAGAAATTCTCTAATGCACCTTGAGAATAGGAGGATTTCCCTCTAGTTCATTCGAAAATGAAGAGACCAGAAGAACCTAAGTAGTACGAGGTTCACTCTCTACCAAAAATTTATGGTTAAATAAAGGTGGAACCAAGTCTACCAGTTTCTCAACCAATTATTGGTCAAGAATGGGCTCACAAGGCTCACTTTTAGAGAGAGCGGTGTTGACCAAAGATGGATTTTGATCAATCACTAGATCATATAGCGAAGGATCAGGGGAAAGCTTTCGATAACTAGCTTGAAGATGAGGCTGGGAATCAGTAAAGTTTTCCAACTCTTTAGAAGCTTCATCCATTAAAGAACAAAGGTGAATGGGATGATTACCTTCATATAACTTACATAGAAATTGACTTTTCCCTTTTTCCCATGGGATTTACTAGTTGAGATTTTATAACCAGTATGATCGCCAGAGGCTGATGACAAAGGTCAATGTGAACCTATGGACCACACTCATAAGACCTTGGGAATACCAAGACAATTTTGAACAACGTGGTCACCCTTACATAACATGCAAGGGAATTTTACTTTCAGGGACTGAATGGAATATTTTTCTACATCATTTTCATCTGTAGCAATGTTTACTTGGTTTATCCCTTGCTTATTTTGATTCTTCTACTTCCTCCTCTTATTCTTCTTCTTAGCTTCCTGGCTACTAGAATCCAAAATTTCTCAAGACGAAGAGGAAGAACAGGGTGAAGAAATAGGCAAAGAAGGCGAGGGTTAAACTTTAGGATCAACATGAGGTTGATTTTATTCAAGTGGAGGAGAACTCAATTGAAAAGAAATTTGGACACTCGGGACCACTGAGGTTGAAAATAACCAAATCGACAGACCGATGGTCAATCTGGGAAGGGACAACATCACCATATAGGGAGAACCAGTATTTCCAAAAGAAGGAAAAGGACTAGGATTCCCATTAGAGGGGTTTCCTTGATTGATAAAATCAGGAAATGTTGCTATAGGTATCAACCTAATATCTACTAAGGAGTATTTCCATAGGAAGGACGTTGTTTCATTTTCAATTAATTAATTTTATAATTTGAAACAAAAACTTTGTATTTTCATGTTTTAAGAGTCGAGAGAAGGATGAAAATGTGACTCTAGTCGCTTTCATTGGTTTAGCAAGCATGAAAAGACAAGTGCTCAATGATCTTTTAAAATTTAAGGAGTCAGAAAAGATAGAAATGACTACTTAGGTAACTCTAGGAAAAATGAGTACCAAGTAACCATGAACTGCAATACACACCTAAGAAAATAAATTTACCAAGGAATTGACGTACGTGCAGGCAATCTCCCTGAATGTTGTGTTTGATGTATCATGTTTACAAGTCGACATACTCAACTTCCTATGGATAAAGGTTTGCAACCTATGAGGGTTTCCATTTATATACTCGATGGTACATGGAGCACAAGTCTGTTCTAGCACTATCTAATGCAAGAGAGAATGGCAGCTGCTAAGTTTTAAAGATGTCGGAACACTTCTCTAGCCTAGGCCACTAAGTATGAGCATTAATGTTTCAAATTATCCTCAGATTAACTGATAGATTTTTAAAGTTGATCTTGAAATTATGTTTCAATTTAAAGGCCTTAACGGTGTCACATGAACACCTATAATGCAACTACATGAGAAAGGGAAAAAAAAAATTCATTTCAATGAAAGCTAGACTAATCAAGGGAATAAATTTCAATCAATAATGTATCATGCAAAATGCCTTCCACTAACTTTCACTTTTGTCTTCCAAACGCAATGCCAAAAGTAAAAATATTATTAGTTTTCACTATCCTAAATGAAGAATTTTTTAAATCAAAATGGTTTTACTTTACTAAGATGCATTTATATGAATTATGCTTTTCTTTTTATTTTGAATGATTTGATGCACCTAATACAATTTTTAGATTTCAATTAGTGAAAAAATGTAATCTATTTTCAATGATGAATCTCAAAATATAAATTTTCAATGCAACTAAGCTAATGCATTTTCATGAAAAGTAAATTTCGAAATACAAGCTAAAACAAATGCAAAATGATGTTTTCCACAGAAAACAACAATCAATCAATCAACAAAACAAGCATCTCAATGACACTAACAAGTATAAAACAATGACCAATTGACCAGAAACCCTAAAACTCAGTCAAATTTCACTTCGAAGCCAACGAGACAAATTTTAAAATTAATCAAGGAAATCAATCAAAACATTGACTAATCCAAACATACAAGATGGAAAAAGACCTTAGGGGCCAAGACACGCTGGATTCTTAGGAAGAAATCTAAAAAATTATCACATTTAAGGATCATTGCTACTTTATATACCCAAACCCATGATTATTGCTAATTTTCATAGGAAAACCTGCGATGGCATCACTACTTTGTATAGCACAAGCAGTGACAATTTCAACGCGACCAAATAATAAGATTTTTTTGTTGTCATGACTGTAAAGGTAAAAAACGTGATGTCATCGCAACTGTTAAGGCTAAACCCACGATGGGCAAGGAATATGGAAAAAATAAAAGATTCCAAGAAAAAATCCAGAGTTAGTACTCTAAGGAAATAATCAGTGATGGTATACACCCAAACTGATGCAGGCAAGCTGAAAAATCAATGGTTGGTCAAACTAGTCAAAAGATCAGTGTGAAGTATTAGATGGAAAGGATCATAGGCTCCCCAAAAGAGTCACCATTTTGTTGACAACGTTAATCCACTCTACAAATAGAGACGATCCCTCTAGCCCAATGAGTGGGTCTAGCAACTAAAGTGACAATCAACTAGACTCATCCTAGGTTATAATTGAAAAGTAGAACGAAAGAGATGACCTACCTCATTCTGATGCTATTTCGATTTCCTTTGTTGAGGGCCTAGAACCACTTGTGTCATAGGCTTGTTCCTGATTCTTTCAATGCCTATGTACCTATACAAGTGATCAAGAGAAATCCAACGAAAACCTACTTAACTGATCAAGGAATATCAAGCTAATAAATACATGAACATATATATTTTTGGAAGATGAACCAACAGTTGTATATTATTGAAGGAGTAAAGGGAAGCTTACAACCATAGCCTTGATATTGAAAGGATCTCCTTGAGTGGTAATCCAAGTCCAAGCCAGGAAACTCTCCAAGCACTCCTTCTCCAAGTCTAATGAATATCCTTAGGCACAATCTCAGCATAAGGGTGCAAATAGACATAGACCAACCAACCTCTAACCTGACCAACCATTTGGGAATGTGAGAGGATGAATTTATAGGTTACGAGGAAGAGTTAGTACTTCTCCAAAGATAGGATTAGGACCACATCTCAAAGACGTAGCTCATAGGGATAAGACAAAGAGGTCAAGTTAGGAGGATTTGACCTCATCTATGCGAAACCACCTCTAGCTCGCCAATTTGGAAGCTTTTAGATCACGAAGCTTCTCATCTCCTTTGGGAAAATTACCTTTTTGGGATCATCGTGGGTATGGAAGGGAAAAGAGCGATGCCATCACGGGTTAAACACAGTGCAACAGGCAACCATCACTATTTTGAGCCTCATAAGGGTGATGACTCTTATTTAAGGGTTTTAAGAGCTATTTGTTCATGGAAAGCTCAAGGCATGTTCCAAACAAAGTATTAGGAAGGATCCAAACTACATATATGAATGAGTACACTGCATTATGGTCATGTTTTGGGAACTTCAGGGTACGTCACAGGGAAGTGCAGGAGGTGTGACAAAATACTGTGTAATAGGAAGGACTGCATAGGTTTCTTATTCACTAGGAAGGGAATCTGCTTGATTGATTTGGCCCTTTCTGGGTCTACTTTAATCCCACTCTTTGTGATAATATGGCCCTAGATATTTCCTTTGAACACTGTAAAAATTCTCTTTTTGGGATTAAGGGATATTCCTTATTTGCGACATTGCTTGAAAATTTTCTTAGAATGGTGCGAGTGGTCATATCTCTTCTTAGAGAACATCGTGATATTGCCAACATAAAACACTATGATCTTCTCGATGAGTCCACAAAATGCGATGTCCATGGTGAGTTGAAATGTTGCACCAACATTGGCCAACCCAAATGGCATTCTTCTAAATACGAACGTGCCCCACTTCATGCAGAATGTAGTTTTTAGTTTGTCAAGCTCTGAGACCAAAACCTGGTTGTACCCTAAATATCTATCTAACAAAGAAAACATTTATGACCCTGATACTATCTACAATATATGCTCCATACATGGCACCAAGTAGTTATCCTTGTTCGAGGCACAATTCAAGTTGCATAAATCTACACACAAGCGGATTTCCCCAAACGTCTTCCTTACTGGGACCATATTTGATACCCAGGTAGAATTTCACACTTTATATATGATCTAAGCATCCAACAATTTCCTCAACTCCTTTTGAATCATAGGCTCAAGTGTTGGGTGTACCTTTTGCAACTTCTATTGGAAAGGATTGACCCCTTCTTTGATTATAATAACATGCTGGATTATTCACGTGTCATAGGTTTTGAGCTCATCATACGTCAATGAGAAAACATCTCGATACTTCATAAATAAGCAGATGAAATATTGGCACTCATGTGGTGTACAACGAGTACCAAGATTGAAAATTTTCAGATCTTTCTTTATTCCAATATTTATTTTCTTGTACGACAACTTTGATCTATGGGTTTTTGTGTTCACTCATCTTTAGAATCGATTCAATAAGTCATGAAAATTCTCAAGTGATACCACACCTTTTGGCATGGGGTTTTCCTTGTTTGCTCAAGCTACATCCTACAATGATTTCTTGTGCTCATCTTCATTGATAGATGCATTTGTCCTTGAATACACCAATACATGCCATAAAGGATAATATTTTCTTGTCATCATTGAAAATGTCTAAGTTAGTTATATAGTCAAGGACATATGGTTTATAAAGAATATCTACAGAAAAACCATCCCTAAGCAGTGACAACCTAGTAGAAGCATTTTCTAATGCATCTATAGTTGTGTTACATTTTCTAGGAACAAAAATAATAATGAAAGCTTGGAAATTAGAAATAAAATGTCATGCCTTTGTTGATACCCTTTTAAATGAGGTGACACACAATGTATAATATCACGTACCTATCGTATGATAATTTCTGAGTCACCTACTTCTTTGAGGACTACAACATTGAGGTCAATCGCTCTTTGCAAACCCCAGATGAGTGCTTCATATTCCATGGTGCTATTGGTGCACTCAAATATCAATCATATGGAGATCCGATGTTTCCTCTATCATGGGTCTTTTAAAACACAATTAGCTCTAGAGCCCTCCTGCATCTTAGAACCATCAAAGTATAGTGTCCAAACATCGTCTATACAAGGAATATGTAATGCACTAGTACTACTATTACTAATACTACTAACTATACAAATATAATTTTCGCCAGTTCAACTAGGAAGGAGTTACAAGTTTGTGTCAGGTGGGATTGGGGATGGCTATGAAAGATAGCACCTTAGATCACTTTCAAGAAAGGAATTTCCAAAGATAATATTTGTGAAAGTCGTTGGCTCATTTTTTCCTTCGAAGAGAGTAACTGTGTGTTTCATGTATCATTATGAGTTCACTTGGATTTGATCGTTCCTACCCTTGTATGAAAGCCACACATGTGACAAGTTCATAGAAAACTACCCCTATAACTTGCTAGACTAGTCTCTACTAAAAAATACACTGTATGCTTCTGGAATTTCCACGATTACTATATTTATGCATTGGTGAACTCGTTGGTAGATGATAAGAGGATAAGCACATTTATGAGTTCACCCATTGCATGGATAAGAGTCTTGTCCAAATGAATGATATGTTCATCTACTTTATCCCACCTTTAATTTTTTTTCTTTGCTAATGATAAAAGAATTACATTTATAGATGCACTAGAATAAACTAGCAATTATGCACATTATAATTAAAAATTTCAAACGATAACATAAATGGAGGGTAGAGTGTGTTTGCATCTAATGTTAAAGTATTAAGTACAAATTATAGGGAACTAGAGGATGTACCATATCCCTTTTGTGAAGAAGAACCATTACTTGAGGTGAACTATTCAAGTGTGTGGATAAACAGTTCCCATTGGATCGCGATCTTTTTCAGTTCGAAGAGTGAGATATTTGTGTGAGATTTCTTCATCTCATCAACTATGTTATAGTCTAGTGCAAGAGACATTGTCAAAACTTCTAGGAGTTTATTTATCTACTACTTCCAGAATGATGGGCTTTATTTTTTTGTTCACAGAAGTAATTTGCATTGTAGCCACATTTCCAAACTTGTTTTGAGTGTTCTAGGATGAGTTGAAGGGAAATGTGACCTTCCTCAACAATTTCTCTTTCAATTTTTTCTTCTTAAAATATTTTATGGAGGCTGACCCTTGGCTTCTATTGACAGTGTTGGGCCCGCCAAAATTCAGGTGATCTCCCCGATATGAAGTCCCAATTATAACTCACATTGTTTGGAATAGAAGTCCCATCTGGTATTAAGGCCCAATTGCTGGATCATTAAAGATTTTCCTTGGTTATAACTGTTAGCAAGAGAGAGATATGCAATGATTCCTTCTAAAAGAAATAATGTGTTCCTGGTGAGTGTTCAATTGTAAATGTGTCAAGGTTCTTCTACTGCGGAGAGGGGAGAAAAGTGAGCCTCTAAGAGAGAGGTAATAGTACGACCCAAGAAGAGACACACATGAACCAGAAGGATCCATCTAACATGCATCAGAATATTCCACAGAGGATGCGACAATTATTACAACCAACAAATGAAGAAAGTTCTATATAGTATCCTATAGAATAGTCCACAAGGATGGGACAACAATAAAAACCATTACAACACATTCCCAATAAGATAAGTACTAAAAAAAATGAAATAGTTCAACTATTTTAGTACATGTGAAAGAAAACATGAAATACATACATCCACATAATATTATTACAAACTTGTTGGCCTTGAAGGCTTCTCTTATTAAGTAAAAGTTCCAATGCACATTTATACAATGCATATCACTAGCTCCTGTAATGGAGCATTGGAGCCACTCCTTGCTCCCCAAAATAACTAGCTTATCTCTCTAATGCTTTGCAGGAGGATCCAAGGTGAAAATTCCTTTGCTCATACAATGAGAGAGTATATATAACCATGAGGTGATGCTTCCCTTTCCTTGTGACTCTTTGACTAACCTAATTACTGTTTGAATTCCTATCAATTTTCAACTTTACATGACTCTTAGTATTCCAAACATGTCATTTTGACTTTCACTTTATAATACATTTCTAAAACATATGTTACATCATTGGCCACAATGTGTAGCATGTGACTACTCATGACATGTAATGACATGAAATTGCTAACATGGACTTCATGAGGACGTTGAAATGTCAAGATACTGCTGTTACTAAGTGCTAAGTGTATGCTTCTTCTTTTCACCTCCATATGAATTTTTGATAATGAATCTTCAATGATCTTAATTTTTTTGTTGCGATTGAAAACTAATGTCCCTTTTTCTTTTCTTGATTGATCAGCCAGTGTGTTCAACTACAAGTGTGTCTTTCAGTAAGATTCCCTCCTTCATATCCTTTTTCACCATCTTCCCATGGTGTGATAGATTACCTACATCTGCAATTCACTCATGATGAGACAACACCAATTTGAAAACCCCCTATTCTAAGGTAGTGCACTTTGATCCATTAACTAAGCTGAAACAGAGTGACAGGTCAGGAGAGAGGGCTCAGTGACTACACGATGTACAGTTCCAACATCCACGGGAAAGGCTTGAGTTATGAGACTATGTACTACATAGTTTAGGTAGGACTAAGGGACAAGACTACACATTTTTTAGGTCCAGTGGGATAGGCTGAGGGGATGAGCACTGAAAAGACACACTGAATAATTTTGGGAGGCAAGGCTACTACAAAATTGCATATTTTAGGGGCTCAGGGGATGAGCTTGAGGCTTGTGATTATGCAATGAAGGTCAGGCTGGGAGGAATGATTTCACAATTATGGAGGTTAAGGTCAAAGCTTGAGCACATAAATTTTGAAATGTAGCAGTCCTGGGAGGCAAAAACTACGCATTATGCAATGCCAAGGGGAAAGGTCACATCTAGAGGATTGGAACTACATAGTGCACAATTCAAGGAGGCCAGGTGAAGCCAAGTTTCTTAGTCGAGAATCCTTCTTAGAAATGGCTGTGTAAGACTTGTTAGACTGATGTGAACAATTATAATACTTAGACTATGATATCACACTTAGAATACTTGATGACACAAAGGACACAAGAACAATACGTTTCCTTCATGTGAGTGCTTTACAACCATTTACGACAAGTGCAACAGTTAAGATAGGCTTTGAGATGACTGTGACGACACTTTTGCGACAATGCTAAAAACTTTGTGAATGAGTGCAACAAACTTTTACATAGCTAGAACAACTCATATACATAAAGATAGACCCTTGAAACCATTAAAAGAGGCTTCTTCACATTGTGCAACATCCAATCATGCCAAAAGATGAATTTACCCAACTTGCAAAAGGGAGAAAAAATACTTCAAGAAATCTCTTGAAATAAGCTTCGATGTTTGTGACAAAAATGTACAAGACCAAGGAAGGCTCTAAAATTTAGTGTAGACAAAATTTTGGAGAGCCTTATAGTCGCTACAATAATTGGCGACACACTAGTAGAATTACAAATTCTCTGTCTCAGTTAACCTCTTATGTGCAGGGCCTTAGTTCTTTAGGGAGTATTAATTCATCATGGAGATTAGTTTGGTCTTCCCACATACCCAATGAATATAAACAATCTCCTTTATGCCTTCTCGGTTGAACATAATATAAGGTTCGATGATATCATAATGTATGGAGTTGGGAAGGGTAGTGTAGCTCACGAGCTTAAGGTTTTCAGAGTATGATTTTTCATCTCTGGTGTTTCTCTGGTACTAGCAAGCCTAGAAAATACCCCAACAGAGTCACACAAGAACACAAATGTTTCTTTAATGCCAAGGTGCCTGGATAGTACCCCGACAAAATTTATTGATTCACCTCTTTGCATGGGAAGCCTTTCTCTTCTTTCACATTTATTTATTTATTTTAAAGAGGACTATGCATTAACACTTATTCATTTTTGGGTGAAAGATGGATCCTGACTTATTGAGAGAAGAAGAGGTTGTTCCTTTAGAGAAGAATATAGAAACCTACGATTTAGGTTTGCTCGTTTTGATTTTTCCCCATCTCCGCTTCTACTGATTGGATAAGAATGAGAAAATATAAACATAAAAACCAAGTTTAGACATGAGGTTTCTAGAATAGACATGGGTTCATGGTTGGACCAAAACCCTCCTTATAGATGGAACATATTTTCCATTGGAACTTCATCAACCAAAAGATATAACCAACACAAGGAAGATTGATAGAAGGTTAGACAAATATAAGGAGTTTGGCCATACACATACTAAGAAGCCACAACATGCTCATGCACAATACTTATTCACATGACAAAATCAAAACAAAACTCATACAAGCAAGCAATAAAAGACTACATACACAGTGTAGGGAAAAACCTCAGATCATCACTGAAAGTAATTTTTTGAGTCTTGGCCATTGATGGGGAGAGATTCAATCTTCTCATCAAGTGATTGAATATGATAAGTGTGATGGCCAAGATTTTTGTGGACTGTGACTGACCCAATCCACAAGGATTGAAACTTAGTGTGTTTTCCTTTTCCTTGTGGGACTTGTCTGACTTCAAGGCTAGGTCACCTGCGCTAAAGTTGTTCTTCCCTGTAGAATTCTTGTCGAACCACCTCTTTATAGGATTTTGATGAAGTTATTTTTCTAATTTTGCTTTCAACCTTTCTTCCTGTAATCCGTGAAGGGTGTCCATCCTATGCTACACTAATAAGCATCATTTGCCTTTGGATTCTTGGGAAAGTTGGAGGGTAGGAGAGTAGATGTTGGGCAAGAGGATGTATTATTTTTCGTATACCAGGAAGTAAGGGGACGTGTTCATAGAGGGCTTTGGTGTGACTCGGTCAACCCATAAAGAATTTACCAAAGTGGAGTGCAGTTTCACTACCCAGAGAATATGGTCTTTTTGATGATACATATTAAGTTCTTATTTGTAGATTTAGCAAGACCATTCCCCTGCAAATAATAATTAGTCGAATGTTTTAGTACAATACCATTTTCCAATGCAAAATAATAAATTCTTAGTGATGAAAAGTATGTTTCATTGTCAAAAACAAGTGAAGTAGGAATGATGAACCTAGAAATGATGTTTGGCTGAAGGAAATCTATGACTTCCTGATCATTCACCTGTTTGAATGAAACTACTTCTGCACACTGCGTGAAATAATTTGTAGCAGTGAGGATATAGTGGTGCTACTTCGATGAATGTGGAAAGATTTCTCAAATAATATCTAGGCCCCACTGTTCAAAAGGTTGTCATATTGTAATAGCCTACAATGGGGTGGTTGACTTCTTGTTTATGTCAGCACACCTCTGTCAGACCAAACACTTGCGGGCATAAGCATGAGCATCCCTAAATAATTAGGCCAGTAAAATTTGACCCGCATGACTTTATGTGATATTGTGTTACCCACACAATGTCCCCTGGCTGGTCCATTCTGGAGATCACACAATAATTTCTTTGAATCATGTGCTTCCAAACACCTAAGCAGTACTCCATTATGGTGCTTTCTGAAAAGTACCCCATGCACTAGATGGTAAGATAATGCTTTTAGTTTGAGTTCCCTCTTTTGTTGTGCATGTAGATGGGAGGGCATGGTATCATGCCAAAGGTATTGGTGCACATTAGTGTACCAAGATTTCATGATAATAGCGGGGGAAGCTTGCTCAACATTGTACATTTCAATTTATTGCTCCCAACCTAAGAGATCTTCTTCTTCCTTTGTGTCCACTACTTATGTTGCTATTCGACATAGACCATGGCCCTTGATTGTGTAAAATGGTTTGAATTCTAAGTCATATTCTTGTAGACCATTCATCCAGTTCACTCTTCTCTCACCCAACTCTTGTTGGAAAAAAATGATCTGATTATTGGGTGGGGAACAAAGCTAATATAGTGATGTTTCAAAAGACAAGGTTGAAAAATACTTCAACGTCTTGTATACTATGTAAACCTACTTTTCAATGGTTGGATAATTGAGTTTGGGTCCTTGAATACTAGTGCTCATGAAATATATAGGTCACTCATTATTTTGATCATCCTTTTGCATGAACACAATGAAAAGAGAAGTGTTAGAAGCAAAAGTGTAGAGCAAGAAATATTTGCTGAAATCTGGGATGTATAATACAGGTGCTTCTGCGATAGCTTGTTTGATATGGGAAAACATGTTGTTTTCCATTTTGTATCACTTGTATATTGCAACCTTATTTATCATTTCCTGTATTAGTTAAACAATTTGGGCATAATTGGAAATGAACTCATGGAGGAAATTGATTTTCCACAGAAATACCTGCAAAGCATTTTTGGTCACTAGGAAAGAAATCTGCATACTTGCTTTGACCCTCCCTGAGTCTAATTTAATCCCAGTCTTAGAAATCATGTGTCCCAAGAGATTAACCTCGGTAACTGCAAAGATAATCCTTGGGATTAAGAGATATCCCGTACTTGCGAGATCGCTCAAAATTTTTCTTTAAGTGGTGTATCTGATCAGATCTATATTTGGAAAACACTATAACATCATCAAGATAGAACACTACGCTCTGTCCAATCAACCCCTAGAATGCGATGTCCATGGCATGTTGGAATGTAGCACCAACATTAATCAACACAAATGGCATTCACTTGAATGTGAACCTGACCCGCTTTGTGCGGAAAGTTGTCTTAAGCTTGTCAGGCTTTGAGACCAGAACCTGGTTGTATCCTAAATATCCATCCAAGAGAGAAAAAATTTCTAACCCCAATACTGTTTGCAATATCTACTCCATAGATGGCATGGGGTAGTTATCTTTGTCCAAAACATGGTTGATATTTCAAAAATCAACAGATAAGTGGATTTCCTTGAACTTCTTTCTTACTGGGACCAAGTTTGATACCCTGATGGAGTGTTACACCTTGTATATGATCCAAGTATCCAACAATTTTATTAACTCTTTTTGAATGAGGGGCTTAAGCATCATATGTACCTTCCATAGATTTTGTTGAACTGGCTTGACTCCTTATTTTATCAGAATCACATGGTGGATAATTCACATGTCATGAGTTTTAAGTTCATCATACATCCAAAAAAACATGTTTGATACTGCTTGAATAAGAGGATAAAGGCTTGTCACTCCTATGGTGTACATCAAGTACCAAAATTGAAAAAATTCATACCTTTTTCTATTCCCAAATTGATCTGCTTGTGCGGCATCATGGAACTATGGGTTTTAGCATTAACAGGTCCTCAGAAATGGTTTTTAGTTCATATAACTTTTCTAGTGATACCACGCCTTTCAGCATGATATTTCCTTTGCTTGAGCTAATTGCATCCTGCAAGGTTCTTTCGTACTAGTCTTCATTAATTGTTGCATCCTTGAAAACATCATCATTTTCCATGAAGTACAATATGTGTTGGTCATCATTGAAAATGTGTAAATTAGTTATATTATCAAGGATACATGAATTATAAATAATTTCAATAGAGACGTTGTCCCTTAATAGTGACAACCTAGCAACAACATTTTCCAATGCATCCGCAACTTTCTTATGAATTCTAGGAACAATAGTAATATTAAAATATTGGAATTGCGAAATCAAATGCCATACCTCTTTTTGATATCTTTTAAGATGAGGTGACACATAGTGCATGGTATCACGTACCCATCGTACAACAATTTCTGAGTCACCTATTGCTTTTAGGATCACAACGTTGAGGTCAATGGCTCTCTGCAAGCCCAAGATAAGTGCCTCAAATTCTATAGTGTTGTTCGTGTACTCAAATTCCAAGCAGCTAGATGTCATATGTTTTCTTTGCAGCGGGTCTATCAAAAAACAACCAACTCCAAAGCCCTCCTACATTTTGGAACCATCAAAGTACAAATTCCACATATCATATTTACAAGGACTTGGAATTACACTAGTACTATTATTACTAACCAACTGTACAAATGTCATTTTCACCAATTGGACTAAGAAGGAGCTCCAATAGTGTATCTGGTGGGACTAGGGATGGATGTCCAAGATAACACCCCAATTGAATTTCCAGGAAGCAAGTGCCAAAGATAATTTCTACGAAAGCCACTAGTTCATTATGTCCATTTAAGGGAGTAACAATATATTTCATGTATATCTCGGAAATCACTTGGATCTAATTATTTATTCTCTTGTACGAAATCCATAAATGTGACTAGTCCATAGCAAAGTTCCCTTGTAACTTGTTGGACCAATCTTTGCTCAACAACACTCCACATGCTTCTGGAATGTCCACAATTGCTATGTTGATACACTGGAGGACTCAGTCATTGGACAATAAATCAATAATCAACACATATTGGAGTTCACCAACTTCATGGACAAGAGTCATGTCTAGTTGAATCATTTGTGAATCTATTTTGTCCAGTTTTGCATTGATTTTTTTGGCGATAGATAATTGCATTACATTTACCGACGCACTGAAATCCATAATTTGCATCCATTGTGAAAGCATTAAGTACAAATTCGATGGAACCAGAGGACATACCTGATCCCTTGTCAGAAGAAGCATCATTACCTATGGTGGACTACTCAAGTGCATGTAAGAGGATGTCTCACTGGTTCTTGATCTTTGTTAGTTCAAACATTGAGATCTTCACACAAACCTTCTTCATGTTTTCAACTATGTTGTAATCTACAATCGGGAGGATTGTCGAAGTGTCTGGGGGTGTGAAATGGTTTATGACTTCTGGAATGATGGTCTTACTCTTACTTCTTACGGAAGCACTTTTCATTGTAGCTACATTCCCAAAATTTCTCTTAGTGTTATGTGGTGAGCTGATGGGTGGAATGATCTTTCTTAACATAGTTTTTTGAGTTTGTTCTTTGTCAGCTCTGATCTAGTGGCTGACCCTTGGTTTCTCTGATTGTATCGGTTGGTCTTCTTCTAGGTCAGACCATCACTTGGAGGTTATTTACTAGCCATAATCTTTTGGGTTGTGAGTATGCAATTGAACATGTTTACTGCGTCCCCCACACTTGGAGTCTCTTCAGTTGTGTTATAAACCTATTTTCCACTCCATTATATGAGAGAAACCTAGTATCAACTTACCTCAGTTGTTTGGCTAAAATTCATCCTTTTTCACCTTTTCTTTTACTTATGTGAGATTTATCCCATGATAAAAGGGCGAAATTACACGATTGATTTATTTCTTATAATTATTTTTCCAAAATATTATAATTATGAGATAATAATTATTTCATAATTGAGATAATTGAGAAAAAACTCATAATTGTGAAAAAAGTTTCAAGAGTCTCTCATTCCAAAGTTTTCCAATCTGTAACCCTGACTTTGTTTCCTCACTTCCATTTTGACCTATGAGTTTTATCATAATGCATTTCATCCATTAGCTCCTCTTATGACCTCATACATTAGGGGGCATCTGTTATTAGCCTATTTTACCCCTCTAGGTCAATGACCCTTAGTAACTAATTCTGATTAATCTTTTCTCAGACGCAAGTCTACTTTTTCTCTAGCTTGACCCCCAAATGCTGGCAGAACAACCTATGGAAGCATCCAAAGCCTCCCAGACACTCTCAGGTATTCTCTATAAGAGTGTCCACGGAATGTTTTCCCTCTTTCAATGCCAACATCCATGGATGACTTATAGAGTTGCTTAGTCCTAGGAGATTAGTTCGGCTTATCATCTATTCAAGTTGGCTAGGGCTTATTAGTTATAAGTTTCCATGACTTCTCTTTGTCCTAAGCATCCATATACATCCTCTTGGGACCTCTCTTCTACCTACTTATACTAGATCATTCGAGAGGGTTAGCTAGTTTTTGGAGAGTTATTATTAAGAGACTGATCATGAGATTATGCAGTTATTTTGCTGCTAGAGTGAGCTTATGAGGTATTTTTCCATTAGTCTACTACTCTTCATACTTATTTCTTGAGCATAGTGGAAAAAATCTGCTGGATTGTGGAGAGGAAGCTTGGAGGTGAAAGTATACCATTGTATTGATATTTCATAATTAATGGAAACATATGTTCCCTTCCTTACATTAATTTGTGTTCAACATGTTATATGTTTGTATCTATTGCTTTTCATATGATGATATTCCAAGGAAGATAACCTTTCATCTTTGTTTGGTTGTGATTGTGTGCAGGGATATAGATTTGGTGCAGATGTGTTGGATCTCTCAAGTGGAGCACAATATCTGCATCAGACTCAAAACCCTTCCCTGACACGTGAGGATTCCATGTGTGATCTATTTTCTTTATACCATAAATCTAACTACTCGTTGCATGATTGAAAATTTGGTATTGAGACTGATCTATTGTTCCATTGGTCTTGTCTTTCTCTATTTGGTGATCTAACTTGGACACAAGTTCACGGAGCAACAAATCCTTGTAGATTTAGTTGCAACATAAGCAGTTTCTTTCAATGAGAGCATACTTGCTTTATGTCCACTTTTCCTTTGACCTTGTTTGATTTCTCTCCAGATTGATTTGCTAAGTTTTTCTTGTAATTTCAACTTTTTTGAGTAATTTTCAAGTTTATTACCTATGTGTTCACTTGTTTCTCAGCCTGTGCTTGGGTTTTTAGGTATTTTTAAAGTTTTTCCCTAGTCACTCGAACAAGGAGTCATCTGAGCATTGAATTGTCCTTGGATGTTGGCTTGTTGATATCCTGAGAGCGTCCTTGGATGCTCAGATCCTGTCCTATGCCAGTGTCCAAGATTTTAGCCCTGATCTATTCTTATTTTCTTCACCTTTGTTCCTACTCAGCTTGGGCCTCATATTCATCTGTTGGATTTGGTCCAAATCTTTTGTTGTTTGCTTGATTTCCTTAGATCGATCAGTTTTCATTTTTTTGGACTTTGACTGGGCTTAGACTCTCTCATCTTTCATTGATATATTGGAGATCTTTGTGAATTGGTGCTTTGAATGAGAGAAATTTTAATTTTCCCTTTTTGTTTTAGATCTCCTCTTCTTCTTTATGTTTGTTGTTTTTATCTTATTCCCATTGAGTTCTCTATAATTTTTTGGATTCATTTTGATCTTTATTAATTTTACTTGCTTTAGATTTGAGTCAATCTTAGATTTGGAGGTTTTTTTTTTTGTATGGGAGAAGAATAGATCCGTGAATTAAAATTGAATTGTAGATTTTTCTATACATTATTTGATTTAATTTACCATAGATCTGGATTCCTCTCGGAATTTCATCCAATAAAAGAGAATCACTAAAAATAGACATCATATGAGGATTTATGGGTGATTGAAGTTTGTTAGTCAATTTTTTTTCCCTGGACACCCTCACAGAGGGTCATCTGAGCATCCAAAAGTCTTTGGATATTGTCTTGTAGTTGTCCTAAGAGCGCCCCTAGACATTGTGATCTACGTATTGTGTCAACGTCTGAGCTGTTAGCCCTTGAAAATCCATTGTTCATTTCTAAACTTTTGACCTCTGTTCCTACTCAGTCTAGGCCTCCTGTTAATTTGTTATATCTAGTTCATATATGTTTTTGTTTGCTTGATTTCCTTAGATCATATGCTTTTAATTTTTTGGTCTTTGATTGGGTTTAGACCCTCTCACCTTTCACTGATCTATTGGAGATCTGTGTGATTCATGGTTTGTTGTTATTGAATCAACTATTGTGTGTGTCTGATCTGATCTATTTTGATAAGTTTATCCAAGATCTTCCATTACTCTTAGCTTTTCAAGTTGTTCTTGAAGTTTTGTTGGATTTTTTTGGGTTGAGACTTGATTTTTGCCTCTAGATCTCATTTTTTATCTAACTGGTTGTTTTTAACGACTGTTTAGCTTTGATCTACACCTTATTTTCAGAATTTTGTCACTTTCACTCACTTTTGTTGCCTCTTGTTGAGAGATTTATTTCCTCTTTGGGTCATCCTTGTCATATTTGTTGGTGTTTTGTTTGGTTGTGCAGATGTCATCTAGAAAATTTCTCTTGAGTGTGTTTTGATTTTTTTGTATTACCCTCATTTGACCTTGTTTAGGCCTTTCTACCTCTAGGGTCTAGTTGTGACCTTTGTAGAACATTGGCCTTGGTTGGGCCATTTTCCTATAGACCTATCTTTTTGCCATTGTCTTCCTTTCACTTTTAGCTTTCGATTTGATCACTTTGAGTGTGTTGATTTGACTGGGTTTTGTTTTCCTAGTTGTGACTTTTTTGGAGTGCTTTGCATTCTTGCTTGAGAGTTTTTTCTTTGGTTTCTTTTTGGTTTCTTTGGTTTTCCTTAT
Organism: Pinus taeda; assembly: GCA_000404065.3. NCBI lineage: Eukaryota > Viridiplantae > Streptophyta > Pinopsida > Pinales > Pinaceae > Pinus > Pinus taeda. The sequence continues at coordinate 60,651 of APFE031446432.1, read as the reverse complement.
TGGTTTGTTTTGGGTCATTAGCTCACAACATGTTGGAATTATTTGCATTTAAAAATATTTAGTGAAGAGATGCATTAAAATAGGAATTGGTGTGTTAGAAGGCTCTTACCCTCCTGTAGTTAGCAACCATCGAAGCGAAAATAAAAAATTGCATATAATTGCATTAAGGTGACTAACTAAGAGTGATTCATACCATCTCAGTTTCACATTTCATCCCACTTGTGTAAGCAATAACCACCATAATCAATGCGATAATAAAATTAACTAGATTTGTCTTTCATTTTTACTGGTAATACACCAACACTAGCTTAGGCTAGAGTCTTGGATATAGGAGTGCGATTTAACTGCCCCAAGACTAAAAAATCAACTTAGAAGCTTGCGATAGGGAGTTAAATCCATTTGCAGTAGTGTGGTCTAGGAAGTCCTTCTCACAAGAGGGTCAAGCATGAGGTCACACTTGGGCTAGGTGGGGTGACATGACCCATTTCGCTTAGTTTCAGGTGGTGAGATATAGCAAAATCTCTGTGCATAGAAACAATGTCATTATCACTTAAGGACCACTTGGGAGGAAACTACCAAGGGGGTTTCTATCTTAGCTCCTTTCTAGGGTTAATTTTCTTGCCCTTGCATGTGGATTTGTCATATGAATATCCCCCTAGACGTGTTATTGTATGTGGCGACCATAGTGTCCTATATTCTTAGGGATCATACACAAGTGTAGGGTCAGGGGCCTCCTTTTTGTACCTACGAAAAATATTAGTCATACTCTCTTAGTCCTCTCAGGGGGGTGTTCACATCTTTGGAGGGAACTTGGTCCAAGTTCGCAACTAAAAGGGATGGGAAGGAGGCCACTAGTATAACTGTTCCACTGCCAACTTCTTTGTATTTTGGTTTACATGTGTTATCTTTTAGGATGTTCTAATGTGTGTTGTTTGGCCTGAGTTAGTAGTTTTGGCCTTTAGGGTATTTGAACTAACATAATTGTATTCCAATTATAAGTTATCACCCTGGTTGAATTTGTTCGTCGATGATCTCTTCATCTTCGCGGTTTACCTCTTGAACAAGGTGGACTTGTTACTCTTGCATGAAGCATGTTTGTCAGTGCTCAAGATTTATACCAACACATAGTCATGGACTCTATACCTGGTCATTCTAGTACTGATATGGTTTCTAATGAGACTTTGGTAGATGATTCTGCTGCTCTTTCCAACCCACCTCTTACCAATCCATTGGGACCTGAGTTATTGTGGCTGACTCTCGACGGTTCTACACTAGTCTACACTTACATACCTTTGTCCCTGATTTACCTTATGCCAGAGTCTGAGACCTCCTTACCTTCTACATCGACAGTATCAATTGCCATGACATCATTGCCACATCTTAGCATGGCTATACCCTCTCTTTCCACACCTATCACTTCTTCTTGGGGCATCCCACCAATTTCTTCTATGACTCCCATAAATTTCTCTAATGTTTCCATGCCCACACCATCTCCTATGCCTACCATGGTGCCTCAGCCTAGTCATTCAGTAGGTTCGTGAATATTTGCACCACACTTTCCCAACTAACTATTCCTATCCCTCACTTAGGCATGGTTACTCCTAGTAATATGTGGGGGGGGGTCACCAGTTGTTCCTAGTCAGCCTGGGGGAAAGGCTACTTCTAGTTGTCACAAGCCTAGTATAGTTTGCTCTTTGGAGGGGCGCCACATACGGATACTTTTACTGGAGAGGCTATTTTACCTGGGGGCAACCCCGCTTCAGTTACCATATCTCACATGATTTATCCCCCTTTATGTCAGTCCTACTATGTAGAGTGATCCTTCTTCTATCCCTAGATACAACCCCATCAACAACCATGATTTTGTGGATCCTTTACTCTCTAGCGATACTTACCCCAAAGGGAAACATCCATTTATGAGTCATGGTGCCTGCAATAGTCTAATGTCAAGGCGAACCCTTTTCCTCACCAGCAAGTGCATAATTTTACTCCTTATATGGGGGGACCACATGGTTTGGAAGGGGCTTCTCCTGCTTATGAACCATTTAGTCAACTTCACAATCCAGTTTTATCTTCTCTGAATTTACTGGATTTGACAAAATTGAATAATGACCCCATCCATCATGATCCTTGGTGGCCACCCATGCCTACCAAATTACCATATGATATTCTCATATTCCCAATATTGAAGGAAATACTAGGGAAAATCTGTCCACCCATATTACCACTTATCATTTATGGTTCTCATCTAATTCTTTGGTGGATGCTTCTATTAAACTTTGTTTATTCCAATATACATTGACTATGGATGCTGCAAAGAGGTACATCGAGTTAGATACTGCATCCTATGGTGACTTTACCTACCTAGCTCAAACATTTTTTGACACACTTCCAGTTACTGACTTGGTATGACATGGATATGACCTCTTATCTAATTTCAATCAAAACAATGCCATGTTAATTTATGATTATATTCACGAATGGTGTCATCACAAGAGGTTGGTGAGAACCAAGTTACCTGATGAAATATTATGTAAATGGTTCATCCAATCTCTTCGACCTTAGATTGCCAAGGATGTGTCTATGTTTTGAGATTTTACCAAGGAACAAGCCATTTTAGCTACCCAAAAATTGGATCTTATCTCTTCACAGTTGAGTATGCTCTATGAAGTGTTGCCTAATTCCCCTAGGCCTTCTGTTGACCCCCCCAAACCTTTTCTTGGCTCACATGTCGATGGCATGATTGGGTTTGTTTCTGATTCTATGAGGCAAATTTCTACCCAAATTGGGTAATTGATTGTTACATCTTAAGCCCCAACAAGTGCATATGGCTTTGATAAAGCAGCCCCTCCTGAGTAGTCCATCAATGTTCTAATAGTGAAGTCCACTCAACCGAAGAACAACCAACGATCATATGGTAAAAATAGTAATAAAAGAAATAAACAAAATAATCAAAATGCTTAGGATTCCCAACCATCCCTTCAAGTTGGGGAGGGGGTAACAGCTAACATCTCCATTGTTATCACTCAGGTTTTCCCAAAAGTTGTAAGAAAAGGGAAAGGAGGCTGAGGTAACCACAAACCAATCTTTTAGATATAGATTCTAGCCAATCTGCATCCAGAGAGAGCTCTCTCTTTAAGTTTTAGCTTTGTTTTGAAAGATATTAGGCTAGTTGTGAAGTTTTAAGTGTTTTGTTTGAGTTTGGGTGGTGAGATTCAATAGTAGAGGAGTAGGATTGGATATTTTAGGCCATTGGGCTAATGGAGTCAAGGAAGATGGCTTAACTAGACTTAGTTTCTTAACAAAGGATGGTTTTACAGAGCAAGATGGTCAAATAGAGAACAAACAAAGATTTGAAATAGATGGAGTAGTTTCAAAAGGGGTGAAGAGTAGTTAAGAATCCTTCAACCTATTTGAAAAATGGAACTTGAATTGATTACTACTAAAGTGTAGTTAAGTATTCTTCAAGTAATAATCAAAGTGAAAGAAATAGAAAACAGTAGTAGTCAAGGTTTCACTGTTTATTCTAATTTAGAAGAAAACATAGAGAATAATAACTTTTGAAGACAGAGTGCAATCAAGCATATTCCAAATTACCCCTTTTTTTTTATCATTCAGATATGAACATAGATGATATAAGAAACAAGGAAAACTTTAAAACACAAGGTATAGATGACTTATTGATCTGGTGTTTGATTCAAGAAATCTGTGGAAAGTCCTTTGCCTCAATTCTTTATCCAGCAAGCCATATGAAAATTTGATCCAATCAGCACTTTATTCCAAAAAGCCAATATTACAGCAATCTATATGAATCCACACAAAATACTTCAAATGAATAAGTATTTATAGTAATTGTAAACTGAAATATCTCAAAAAAATATCTAGATTAGTTTCATAAATATCTCCATTGTTTACATTAACATAAATTAAATAAAGGAAATTCAAAACTAATGAGTATATTTGGCACTATTTCTATGGATTTATGGTGACAAACAAGATAAAGTCTAATTTGATAGCAACTCTTAGTTGATGATGAGGCATCCCAGTCACTAACTACATCCTTCCTTTGTGCATTCTGCGCCAGAAATTCTGCAAACTTGGGGTCCAATTATTCACTTGTATATCTCAATCCATGATAGATATGTACAAATTGAAAGAGGTTTTTGTAGAAAATAATGTTTTTGAAATACACATCGATCTGTTTCCCAAAATTCATCTCCCGATGTTCACATAAGTCTCTACAAAAAGATGTCAAAAACAGGATTTTGCACAAACTGAAAAATAAGCTTTCAAGACATGCATTTATCTCTCTCTTGGTAATACTTGTGTAAAATGTGAGATAGGTTTTTGTATCTTGGCCTGTTAGGAATAACAACCTCTTCCATTTTCTTAAAATACGTCTCGGATTAGCCACAATAGTTTCTACAAAACTATGACTTAAACAGGAAATTTATGAAGAATGTACCATTTTTGCTCTAATTTCATCTTTAAACCTTAAACTTCTTTTGGTTGTTTTTCACTTTTACTTTGGATAAACTTCAATGTAGCTGGTGAAATTGTTTTCATCTTTGTTTAACCCTCAATGTCTTCATGTTTACTTTTACTATTTACTATTTACTTTTTACTTTTACCACTCTATTTTTCATCTATCTTCTCTTTGTCATGAATTTGTATGTTATGTTTTGTAATTGTCTTCCCTGCTTTTTATCTTCATGCTAGTTGATTTAATTGACTTGGTATTCAATCTAATACTCTTTAACCCTGATTCACTTTGACTATTCTTTACTGTGTCCTTTTACCTTCCATCTCTATTTGAATAGACCTGATAACAATCTTGGAGTAAATAGGTCTTATGACTAGTATTAAGACTGTTTATCCAAGGTTATGGTCTTCTGATCATCTGCAAAACAAAACAAACTACTAAGAAAGTGTTGGCTTGCAATAGAGGTCGAAAAGGTTTCCTTTGAGCTTGAAAGGTTTTTGGAGTGAGTCCAGAATGCTTTTCGGGACTTAAACCATGCTTGAATTAGTTAACGGAGGCTTCAGGTGGCACAAATGGGTTACATAAGCTTACATAGTAGAATGGGAAAGGGACAAGAAAAATTGGGTTCTTGGGGTTTGAACTTTAACATGCAAAATTTCAAAATATGGCACAAACTGAACAGTAGATGGTTTGTCACGTAGCAGGCAGGCAGTAAGCGGGATGGGATGAAACAACTTTTGGAGTTAGGCGGTATTTGACTGGAGGCTAGCGATTCCATAGATCCCTTGATCCGTGGTGGAGGCACTGTGCGAAAACCCCTTGGTGATCGCTCATTAATGTGTGTCACCAAGGGTCTCGAAACATCAATAATGATCGTTGGATGTGGAGGACTTGATCGGATGGTGTATGGGAGGCGTGATGCGGCGGAGTTTAACTGCGGCAGACCCAACACAATAAAAAATGTTTAATTGTATCGAGGGTAATCCGATTGGTTGAGGGGTGGTTCTTAATTAACCGTAAGGGTTATATTTAATCAGGGTGGGATATATAATATTTTGGGGTTTTATATAGTTAAATAATATGGGAGTGGGTTAATTTTTCCAAAGGATTTATATAATTTAAGTCAGAAATTAATATGAAACAATGTGATAAAAAGCACTAAGTGAAAAAATTAGAGTATATATTTAAACTTAGGCTTAAAGTGGAAAAGGAGTTTTTATGTGATATTGCGCATTTTTCCTAAGTAAAATAGGATTTTACTTAGGAAAAGACTTATGAGAGTGAATGAATGATTTATGGATGATTCTAAGTACTTAGGCTTTTTAAATTATTGGGTCGAGGGTCTGGTCCCTCCAGAAGTCAGAGAAATGCTTTAAGCCCCTTTAATTTTCAAAGATCTTAATACTTTAGGGGGAATTAGTGAAATATTTAGGGAAACATGTGAATGGAAGTTAGTTATTTGACCTTTTCTTGCTTGAACTGCATCATGTGTAATGTTTGCCTTGCACATGTGATAAAAGTAGAAGTTAACACATTTAGAAGCATTTTTCATCACAAGTATCATTCTGCAACACCATCTACCTACCCTACCTACTTTAACCTATTTTTTCTTCTTTATTTGGGTGCACTTAGATTGGCAAACCCTTATCAAATCATCATTTTCTTTTATATGGAGATCCTACCTAAGTCTACACTTATTACATCCAAGGGCTCAGATTAAACTGTTGAGATCCTTTTATTTACTCTACCTATCTACTTATTTGCCAAGATTACACTGTTTGGTTAGATATTTATTCTTTATCTCTAAAACATGAAATTCAAATATGAACTAGCCAAGATCAAGCTATTTGGCTATTCATGAATTGTGGCATAAGTGACAAGCTGCACACAATTGTTTATTACAGAAAATGAAAAAGTAGTGGCATTTGACTTGCACACTTTCCTGGTCTATTTTTGTTTGGGGTTCATTTCTTTCATTTTTTTGACCATTTTATTCTTTTTACCCTTTGATTTTTCTTTTAGGGTATACCCTCTTTACCTTTTCTATTTTTTTTTTATTTTTTGACAATATGGAAAACCTTTGCAACAAGAAAGGTATGAACATATTACAGAGCTCATCAAGTCAATCATGAAATATGACACCTATTGGTTTAGGAGCATAACATCCGTAAAGTCAAGTTTTGTTGTAAACTTTTTCAAGGTGACCACCTTACTCACGAATTCCTTCAAATGGATGTAGTCCATAGGCTTCTTTCAGCATACTCTACTCAATAGCCTGTCGTTTTGATTCATCTGTTCCCTGCAAAACCCCAAAAATAAATGGTTGTTCAACCTCCTCAACCTCCGCAAGGGGTGAATGAGGATTCATCTTCCCATTCTCCTCATAGTTCATCCATATTCATGTGCAAGGAAGATGTCAACATCACTACGTGAGCCAAATCTTGTGATGTTCCTGAGTCAAGTTCTCCCTCTAAGGACTCATCAACTCCACTACCTTCCACTGGACCAATCACTATGGATAAGCTAGTGGAACCTATCTATTTCCCCCCAAGGTGTTCTCCATAAGACGAAACACAGTCCTCCTGTTAGGGCTTCTCAACATTATAGTATTGTTGAAGATCTTACCTAGGATCCTTGTGCCATGTCTGCCTTGAAGGTCTTGCAAAGCTATCCTCAACAGTGGAAAGCCTTGTTGGCTGCCATTGGTGGAGTTGGCTTGTCTAACTCTAGCCTCATCACTTTTAATGTTGACAAATCCTCTCCTTTCCTTTCCCATAAGATTTCTTTTCAAATCATTATGCCTATCTTCCATAGGAATATTCATTGCACTTTGGTGGATGAAGGCTCTTCCACATATGTTATGTCTGTATCCTACTAGAAGGCTTTTGGCTCTTTGACACTCACCATGTCCAACATGTCTCTCCAAGATTTTTACAAACACAAATTTGTACCTAAATGGTTTCTTCCAAAATTTTCCATTGAGTTAGGGGGAAAACTGTATGATGTCAAATTTGTTGAAACCACACAAGATTACAACCTACTCCTTGGTTGTAGTTGGTTTTATGTGATGACCACAGTCGTCGCGTCTGTCTTCCATGTACTTTGATTTACTCACAAAGGAAATATTGTGACCATTGAACAACTGGACTATTTTTTGCCATCGACCCAACTTACCACTACAGGGGACCTCAATCCCACTTGTGGGAGATCACCTTGGACAGTATGAGAGTGTTGGCTTGGGCTTGTTTAAAATCTCATATCTTATGGAAGTTTTTCCTCAACTCCTTATACCTAACACTCCTTGTACATCATCAAAATATCCAATGCATATAATCGCTTCTGACACTTGTGGACCCCATCGACCTCCTGATCCTTGGGTGGTGTCACCTACTCCTATGGAAGTGGATCAAGCTAGTGAGCATCCTCTAACACTTGTTGTGAAATAGATTTCCTCTCCAACAATCTCATTAGTACCTTCTGATGCTGGTCAGAAACTCCATCCCAATATGGACTATGACCAGGTTCTTTTTCCCACATGGGTCATCTCTCCGCCTATTCCACATGACTCCCTTGACGATGAGTCTTCTTCTCGACAAGTCATCTTGGAGGTCATGGATTCACCTATTGATAATATTAGGGAAGTTACACCTCTTCATGCCTCTAATTTGCATGATGTGGAATGAGTATAGCCTAGAACATTAAATCTTGAATCGACCCAAGGGGAATCTCCTCAGCCCTCCTTCGAAGTGCCACCCATGGATCGATTCAAGTCTTGTGATTCCACTACTGAACTTGCTAACGAATTGCCTACTTCATTACCACCTATTGATGAGTGTATTGTACCTCCTGTATGTCTTGATCCTCCCTTATGTACTCAAGTTAATTTCAAGAGAAGGACTATGTTAGAATGTCCTCGACATGGTAAACCTTTTCGGATTGGGCATTTTGACTTCCTTTGGTGTGGCCCGACATTAGTGAGCCATATGGTCCCCTCACCCTCCATGCGTTCGCGCATAGAAGCCCTTGGCATGTGCTCGGCTATGGGGATACTTTAGCATGACCTATTAGACTATTTTATGCTTGTACATATTGTACATAAGAGTGTGATGATTTATCCCCTTTCTGGTTTGGAGTGTGATGTGAGTATTTTTCATTCCTTATTTATGCCAAAAATAAAAAAATAAAAAATTATAAAACTAAAAAAAATAAAATAAATAAATATATGGTCCTATTTTTACCTCATCCATTTTTATTTCTTCCATTATGTGATTTAACCATGGGTCTAGTCTTTCTAGATGGATTTTATAGAATAGGGTGGCATTTCTATTGCAACATCCATTGGACCTTAGGTGCATTTCTCTTGAAATTGGCATATAGGGGTAGATCATCTATCACTATCACCAATGAATTACTGATTTCCAGTGCCATATTTTTGCCTTATGTATGACCCCATCAAGTTGTGACTTTAGCCACTTACATTATGCATGTCATCACTTGGTGGTAGAGCTTACCTACTCATGGATACCCTAGTTAGTACCTTTTTCCGTCTTGGTGTCCATGAAATTATTTTTACTCATTTTTGGAATTCCTCCTTCTAACTCGCCATGACCAAGAATCTAAGCTGCATGTCCTTTTCTTTGTCTCATTTATAGCTATACCCCAGGAGGATTCCACCACTTTTATCCCATGTGATTGCCACTTTTTCTTATCAACCTACTTTTGCATGATGAGCCTTGGTTTGCCTCTTCCATTTTCATCATTTGCTTAGACTACCATTCGCTTTCACTGGGTTTTTGCCCTTTCTTGTAGGAATCATTGCAATGAGTGGTCCTATTAGCCAAAATCTTGTCCTCCGTATGTAATGAGAAGTTCCAACATTATCAAAACCAATTGCTACACTCTATACCACTCTTTCCTCCAAGAGGAGTTTTATTTAAGCTCTTTCCAGATTCCTTAATTTAGAAAATATTGCCAATTGAACTTGTCTACTTCATGCTTGTTAAAGTACCTGAAGTTTTGTATACTTAGTATAAGTTTAACCCTTTTTAGAACTAGGATATACTAGCTATGAAAATGGAATACCCTAGTCTATTATGGATAGGAGGTTCCCCCTTGTATATGTTTATCTCTTTTTTGGGCTTGGGGGACAAATTTAGAAAAAAGGAACTTATAAAATGAGAAGGGAGGGAACATTTATTTCCATTAGTCATCAAATGGAAGAATTCTTTTCTTCACCCTTGAACATGGCACCTATCACTTTCATTATCTCATAGTTTGGTTTTAGCTTTCCTAGGATTCATACCATCCATATGATTCTCTTTGCCCCTCTGTCTGGTTACTCTTGATCCAGTCATATGGAGCATGCTTCTATGCCTCCTATGTTGTTGCATGATATCACATGGTGCTCATTAGTCATGTTGCCAAGTGACTCTTGTGTCATGTCGCTATGTGACCAAAGGAAGTCTCAACCTATGTCGACCATTTGCAGTAGCTTGTTTACCTTTCTGAGTCAGCCATCCATATGTCATTTGTACTTCATCGCTTCATGACTTCATTCATTCATCACATCATCCTTGTTTCTTTCATGTCAATTCGTAGGGTATACATTAAGTCCCTCCTTCGACAAATATTCTCTTGTCGACTTGAGCTCATTATCCAGCAGCTTGATCTAGGAACTAGTAGCACCTTGGGGCTTGCAAAACTTAGTGGTAGGTTTCCTTGCCATCAAAAGTGGGTTTACATCATTGGCTCCTGATTGGTTGAGTTCAATTGTGTTCTACATTAGCTCATTTATTCACACTTAGTGGACTATAATAGGTACCTTGGGGTCCATTTTCCTCATTGGTGGATTCCCTCGCGTTTGTTACTGGTTTACCTCTTGGTGTACTCCCTCATTTCTGTTACTGGTTTACCTCATTGGCTAGTAATCATATGGTTTCTACCATGTTCAACATCAACTCATATATTTTCATTATGTAGATTTGTACCATTGGGGTTATGTTGAAGACCCTGGGTTAGGGACATATCACTCTTATATGGAATCCTTCCTAGGCTACATTGGATTTATGTATCACTTATATACTTTGAGGAATATTTTGAGACACTTCTATGTATGTCATGTGTCCATAGTCCTACTGAGGTATACTGTGACATAGATCCACATTCTATTTGTTGGTGGCTATGCTCTATCCATCTAGTTACATGGATCCACTGTGAATGTCTTCATGGCCATGTTCTAGCATTTCATGTCATAGATCCACAACGTATGTTTTAACGGCCATGTTCAGTATATTTTTATGACCGACCATGAATATGCTTGCCTCAGGGATGTTATCAACAGAGTTAAGACTTCAGCACTTGAGTTCCTGTGATCCAACTCTATAGTCTTGGCTCCTTCCTCCCATTTTGAGCATTGAGTATTATTTTAATGCATTTCAGCCATTAGTTTCTCTTTTGACCTCATGCATTATGGGACATCTGTTATAACCCTATATTCCACTCCATTATAGTGAGAGAAACCCAGTATCAACTTACCTCAGTTGTTTGGCTAAAATACATCCCTTTTCACCTTTTCTTTTACTTATGTGAGATTTATCCCATAATAAAAGGTTGGAATTACATGATTGAGTTATGTTTCATAATTATTTTTCCAAAATATTATAATTATAAGATAATAATTATTTCATAATTGAGATAATTGAGAAAAAGCTCATAATTGTGAAGAAGGTTGCTAGAGTCTATCATTCCCAAGGAGATCAACTTTAAAAAATTGTGTATGAGTTGGATAGGGGTCCATTATTGTAGAAGTTTCCTAACTTCTCAAGCCCCTAGGTGTCTAGATATATTCTCCTAGAGGTTAGAATGAACATTTATAATCTTGCTAAGGGGAAAGGATGGAGGAGAGTATCCAAACTATAGTGCAAGAGCTCTGCTTTATTGGGAGAGGAGACCATGCTACAAGATGAAGGAGAGGATATTATTTATTGAAGGTATATTGATGTACTTTCATTTATATGGTTATTACAAATCTATGTTCCTTCCCCTTATATCAATTTTGCAGTGATTTATATGTGTGATTTCTAGATCTTTTGAGTTGATGATCTTCTGTGGAAGATCACTTGTTGTCTCTGTTTGGTTGTGTTTGTGTGTAGGATTTGGATCAGAAGTGGATGAAATAGATTTCTTGATTGGAATGCAAGGATTCTACATTAGGCCCAAAACCCTTCACCAACCTGCGAGGAGGCAAGGTACTTTCTCATACTTTGTAGCATTAGAAATTGCATTGAAGATGCATGCATGGCCATCTGGATTGGGGATTTTTATTATATTGTCTTAGACATTAATTTTTGTTGTCTAGTGATTTCAATTGGGCATGATATCATGGAGAAATATCTCCTTGCATAATTAAATGCAACAGGTTGCATCAACTTCTTTATTTTCTTCTGCAGCCTTGGTTTGTTCATCAGTCATTACTGCATCAACAAGATGCATCACAAGAATGCTCATGGCATGATTCCATTGCGGGCATGTTTTCTTGGAATGATATCCCTGATGATATGAACAATATTGGTCTATGCCCATACTTTCAATATTCAATACAACATTTGAGGTTTGTACAGACTTAACTGGCTAGTTCCTACTATTGCAAGAATTTGCAGTCCTTTTGAGCAGGCTAAATTTAGGAGGCTTGTTACTCAAAGTGGTCTCACTTTACCTTTTTTTTAGTTCTTCCAACTCATTTGGCAGAGTCTTGACGGTACGGGTCAAGATTTCAATATCAATAGTTTCTTTCTCTTTGACCTTGCTCATAGAGGCCTGTGACCTTTTACCCATGTCTTTGGAATCTTTGGCTTCTTCATCATCTATAATGACTCCAATTGAGTGCAAACCCTTTTCAACCATGATTTTCTCTTCATAATTTTCTGTCAAAGTTTGTTTCGCAGTTCTATTCACAAACTGCGTAGTGATAGTCAGCAAGGAACAAGTGTGATAATCGATGTTGATGGAGTCATGAGGTTTAGTGTTTGCTAAGAAATTATTCAGAATCTAGTTAAACCTCTGATCGAAATCTTTCACTTTTTCCTTTTTCTCCATCTTGAGACTACCCAACTCTTTCAAAAACATGGTCGGGGTATTGTCATCAACAAATTTCTCAAGCAAAATTTTCTTAAACCCCCTCCAGTTTTGTATGGAATTCTGAGGAAGACTATGATACCGCAAAACTTCTCTACCATCTGAGGTACATAGAAACAGTCTACATGCAACATCATCATAACGTATCTCAATTGTTTTCATATGTAGGTAGAAGTTGTTTAGATGATCCTCCACCTTTACTGCTTTGTAAAGGTCATACCTCATTAGGAGCTTTTCTGGATGCCTATGCATCTTGTGTAACACACTCGGTAGTGCAAGTGGGCCATAAGAAATCTAATCCAAATCTTGGTTTGCCATGTGTTATTCACTATATTTCCCTTCTTCTTCAAAATTTGATTGGTCTTCTTCTTATTCTTCTTCTCCAACCAACCCACAGAAAGTATCATATGATAACACTCTATTATCACCGTCGCCACCATTGAAGATTAGAGGTTGTTCTAGTTTTTCTGTATTTTCTTCAGAGTCTACTAACTCTTTAAGGGTGGTGAGAACCAACTCTTCAACTGTTGAAACCACTATCCCAATGGGAGTGGTTTGGTTCTTCTTTGGAAAATACGGAAGAGTTTCTATTCTAAGTGTCAATCCAATAACTCTCGCAAACTTTTGGGTGATGGGGTGAATGGCCTAAAGCCTTTTGTATATGAGTTCATAAGGCTGTGCAGACTTAGGCTAAGAAGAAATGCTAACTTCAGGAATGTGTGCAGAGGAGTTGTTGGGAATGTTACTTCCTTGACCATAGGAAATAAGATTGGGATTGGTGGGGTTATCAACCATAAAAGTCTGGCTTCCCTCATTCTAGCGCCAAAAATGTTGACAATGTTGGAACTGCCAAAATATAGGGGATATCCCTTATATGAAGTCTCGATTAGACCTCACACCATTTCGTGTAGGATTCCCATCCAGTATAAAGGCCCGGTTGTCAAATCCTTAAATATTTTCCTTGGATGGAACTTCCAACAAGAGTGAGAGAGATGCAATGGTGCCTTCAAAAAGAAAGAAGCTATGATTGGTGATTGTTCAATTGTAAATGTGTCATGCTTCTTCTATTGTGAAGAGAGGATAAAATTGATCCTCTAAGATAGAGGTAATAGTACCATCCAGTAAGAGACACATATGAACCAAAATGATCTGTCTGACATCCAAAAAAATAGTACATAGAGGATGCAATCGTTATTACAATCAACAAATGAAGAAATTTATGTCTAATACCTTGCAGAATAGTCCACAAGGATGAGACAACAATAAAAACCATTACAAAACATTCTAAATAAGATAAGTACTAAAACAACCGAAATAGTTCAACTATCTTAGCACATGTGAAAGAAAACATGAACTTTACAAACATCCGTAGAATAGTCTTACAAACATTCATTATCCATGCATGAAGAAAATGCTGGCCTTGAAGGCTTCTGTTATTAAGTAAAAATTCCAAGATACATGTATACAATGTACATCACTGGCTCCAGTAGTGGAGCATTGGATCCACTCCTTTCTCCCCAAAAGAACTAGTGTATCTCAATAATGCCTTGCGAGAGGAACCAAGGTGAAAAGTCCTTTGCTCATACAATGAGGGAGTATATATAACCATCAGGTGATGCATCCCCTTCCTTGTGACTCTTTGACTACCCTCATGACTATTTGAATTCCTATGACTTTTCAAATTTACATAACTCTTCATATTCCACACATGTCCTTTGGAATTTCACTTTACAATACATTTCTAAAACATATGTTACATAATTGGCCACAAGGTGTGGCATGTGACTACTCATGACATGACATGACATGACATGGCTGACATGGATTTCATGATGATGTGGAAATTTCAAGTCACTGATATCAATGAGTGTTAAGTGCTTGCTTCTTCTTTTCACCTCCATATGACTTGGTGATAAAAAATCTTCAATGATCTTAAGTCTTGAGTTGATATCACAAACTCATGTCCCTTTTGATTTTCTTGATTGATCATCTTGTGATTGTGTAGTGCACATTGAAGGCCAAGATGGGAGGAATGATTACATAATTCTAGAGGTCAAGGTTAGAGCTTGAGCACAGAAACTCCGCAGTGAGACAATCCTGGGAGGTATGAACTGCACATTTCATAGTACCAAGGGGAAAGGTCATAACTAGAGGACTAGAATTGCACAATGTGAAGTTTAGGGTGGCTAGGTGAAGCTAAGTTTCTCATTCGAGAAGCCTTCTTAGAAATGGTTTATGACCATCTACAACAAGTGCGACACTTAAGATAAACTTTGAGATGACTGTGATGACACTTGTGCGACAATGCTCAAAACTCTGTGAATGAGTGCAAAAAATGTTTCCATATTTAGAAAAACTCATATACACAAAGATAGACCCTTAAAACCATCAAAATAATTATCTTCACATTGTGTGACAAATAAGAATGTCGAAAGATGATAGTTTACCCAACTTGGAAAAGGGAGAAAAGTACTTCAAGAAAGCTCATGAAATAAACTTTGGTGTTTGTGACAACAATGTACAAGATCAATGAAGGCTCCAAAATTGAGTGTAAGAAAACTTTTTGGAGGGTGTTGTAGTACATACAAAAAATTCTCAAGTTGTATCGAGTGTTCTTCTCTTGAGTCGGGGCCTAACTTAGTGGTTGTTCTTCGACACTCTTCTTCTCAGCTATGAAAACACAACTGAGTGTGTTTGCTGGCATGGATAACATTCATAGTTTCTTCAGCTACAACATTCTCTTTTTCTCTTCTTCTGGCTTAGTCTACTCATCTAAAAGCACTGTGTCAATAATGTGCACAACAAGAGCATTCATGCTATGGTTCCATTGCAGGCATGTCTTTTCTAAATGATATTCTTGATGAAAAAAATAATATTGATCCATGTCCATACTCTTAACATTCAACACAATGTTCAAGATTTACACAAACTTGGTTGGTTTGTTGCTACTACTGCTAGAGTTGGCATTCCTTCTCAGAAAATTGAATTTAGGAGGCTTGTTTCTCAAGGTGATCTCGCTTGAAATTTTTTTTAACACTTTCAATTCATTAGATTGAGACTTGATAGTGCGTGTCAAGATCTCAATATCAGTAGCTTCTTTCTCTTCGGCCTTGCTTATAGAGGCCTTTGACCTTTTTCTCGTGTCTTCGAAGTCCTTCATTGGTTCATCATCTGCAACAACCCTAATCACATGCAAGTCATTTTCAACTATGATTAGCTCTTTGAAATTTTTAGCCAAGGTTCACTTCACAGTTATTTTCAAGAACTTCGCAATGCTTGTTTGTAAGGCAGATGTGAATTAATCGATGGTGATGGAGTCATGAGGCTTTTTATATTCCATAAATCTATTCAACATATGGTTAAAACTTTATTTGAAATATTTCACTTTCTCTTTCTACTCCATCTTAAGGCTTCCCAAATCTCTTAAAAGCATGGAAAGCATTTTATCATCATAAAATTTCTCCAAAAACAGTTTCTTAAAACCCCTCCAATTATGGACTGAGTTCAGAGGAAGGTTGTGATACCATACAACTACTCTACCATCTAAGGTACATGGAAAAATTATACATGCAACGTCATCATAACGTACCTCAAGCATTTGCAGATGTAGGTAAAATTTTTCTAGGTGATCCTTTGCCTTCACTGCTTTGTTAAGGTCGTACTTTGTTAACAAATTCTCTAGGTGCCTCAAAATTTTGTGTAACACACCCTGCAGTGCAAGGGGGTCCTGTTGAGTGCATAAATTGTGGTTAGCAGACTCCAACACTTAATTGTCATCCCGAGGGTTTCGTAATATCAGAGGCGAAGCATAGGAAATGCCGGAAATGATATGAAATTTCCTAAATTTATTCCTATTTCCTTAATTACAAGCTTGCAGAATCGAAAAGAAAATATCACCTAGAAATTTACACCAAATAAATTCTAGTGCTGGAATATGAAAGAAAGTACCTTTGCAAATAAATAAATAAAAGGAACTTTTGAACTCTTGTAAGCAATCCTGATTAATTGAAATGGAAATCTATGTCTATGTTTAGTATAGTTGTATGTCAGATTAATAATTGGACCCTTGAAGATATCTAACTTCTTTATAGATCTTTCTCCTTGCACTGAGCTATTATTCCTGTACTTCTACAATATTCTTTCACCAATACTGGAAAAAGGCTTATATGTTGGAAGTATATTCTACACTTGTACTGAATATTTATGTCCTCATGTAGGAGCTCCAAGCCTTAGGACTAGAGCACTCTGTTCCTGTATCAGGATATTGATTCCTATATTGGAACAAAGATTCCTGCACTAAGTTTTCAAATTTCTTTCATAAAAGAATAGAGTGTGTTAACTTAAGAAAATAATTTGCAAAGGTGAACACAACTTTGAAACAAACAGAAAGATGCTTCAACCCAACTTAACTTCAAACTAACAATTAAATTTGAAAGTTAAAGCTCACTCTTCTTCAATCAAGGAACTCTTTCATGCAACTAAAGAAATCATCTAATTGACAACATTCTTTATCACTGTAACAGTGATTCACATAAATTCGATATGTCATTTTAATATTTTTAATTCAGAGAGGTTTACTTTAAATAATTAGATGTGAAGTTTGATCCTTTCCTTAAAATTGTAAAGTGCAGGTACAAATTAATGTGTTACAACAACATTCATTCCTTAATTACCACTACATATGCAATACAGAATATCAAGAATACTTCTAAAAGATGAACGCTCACTTGCGGAAACACATCAAGATCCTTATGACAGAAAATAACGAAATACTTCACTATAATGAACCAAAGAAATGAAATTGCAGAATTGTAAGTGCACTAGTGCAGGAATAACATTCTTGCACGATCCAGGCAGAAATAATAAGTTTCGAAAAGAAAAATTACAAAAAGATAAAATCAAACTTAGTTAAGCATGCAAACCATGGATCCGTCACACAATGGATATAAATGAAATCGAACCTGAAATTTGTGAAAGAATAGAAGCGTCTACTTAATTCACATCTTGCATTAAAACAAAATCAACACACCCTTTATCAAGAAATAAGAATTCCAGGGAGAACGAGCTGGGTTGGCTAGGCCCTAGCCGACCAGCTTGTTTCCCTGTTTAAGAAACTTTGAAACTTAGTTCTCAACAATACATCGACATAGAATTAAAAAAATAATTGAAATAACATGTTGTAGCCGCTTTATATTAAATTTTGGAATCAACAAATGTACATGATGAAATAGAATCTAGCCCAGAACGAGGGTGATACCAAAAAAATTACAAAATACCACAGTTACAGTAGCATTGCTATTTCTCCCATTTCTTATCTCAATCCTACATTATATACATCCCTTTAGGCCTATGGTCGTAACGAAATAACATTTAGAATTATGATCTAAGCCTTTCGACTGTAATGAAATAACAACAACATTACATTCTAAGCAATTCGGTTGTAACAAAACACTAAATTTAAGCACTCGGTCAATTACCTAATCTCTATCATATCCCTGACTTATCTTCGCTCCGATCCCAACTCAACATGACCGATTTTGAATGTGATGTGCGCATTAGGTAGTGGGTTGTCACAAAAGCTTAGGATTCGCCAGAGGTGTAGGAATCCTACTTGCACTCGACCATGCTAAAGAAATGATTAATACGTTGCTTACCAAATACTTTAGGAAATAAGATATTAGTCGCAAAGAATATTAAAGGTATAAAATCTAAACAAATAATTAATTAAGTGCATTTGTAACCCTTAAATATAAAATATAAAGCTATTGCAGGAAAAGTAACAATTCTTGGAATAGTGCAGGAATAAGGAGGTTGCAAATTTAAAACAAAGGTCTAAGGTTATGAATTTGAAGTAGGAAAGGGGTTAAAAATGAAGAAATTTAGCCTACCAACATGCCCTGAGTAATCTAGCCTAGATCTTGGTCTTCCATGTCTTTTTCATTGTTCTCCCCCTCTTCATCAGAATCTGATTGGTTTTCTTCTTCTTCTTCACTGCCTAACCCATGGAAAGTATCGTTTGAGAGTACCACATTATCACCATCACCACCATTGAAGGATGGAGGTTGATCTAATTTTTCTACGTTCTCTTCAAAGCCTACTAAATCTTCAAGGGTGGTGAGAACCAAATCTTCAATTGTTTAAACCACTATCCTGATGGGGGTTGTTAGTGTCGGTCTTGAGCCCTCCATCGGTGATCAAAAGCTCTTTGCATGTGCATAGGTAGGTGTCTCATCAGTATCAGTTTTGCATCCCGTTAGGCATGCCATAAAACTGATGGAGGAGCTGGTCCTTGTTCCCTTCTTGGCTTTGCTG
>APFE031446432.1:17643-41703 GCA_000404065.3 Pinus taeda | reverse complement strand
AACTGAGCTCAATCCCTGCACCCTAAATTGCAGATCCTCAACTTGCCACCAAAAAACCCCAAAAAACCCCCAAATCAACTTTCAAATCAGTTTACTAGCCTAATATTTGTGTTACCTTGATTGGTCATCTCTTCCCATTGAAAATTTAACGAGATTGATCGGAGAGAGCCTTCTCATACCCCGTAGGGCTAGCTACGAGGTGAAATGGTTTGATGTTGCCTTGAAGGTTTGCCTTTCTCAGCCTGAGGTGAAATCTCAAGTGCTAACAGGGGTGGTTGGGTTCTTTGGAAAATATGGAAGATTATGTACTTTGGGTATCAATCCAATAACACTTGCAAACTTATAGGTGATAAGGTGAATGGATTAGATTTGGTTGTAAGAGATCTCACAAGTTTGTACTATCTTAGGATGGGAAGGATTACCAACTTCAGGAATATGCACAGGGGAGGTGTTGGGGATATTACTGCCTTGATTGAAGGAAGTATTATTTGGATGGGTGAGGTTATTATCCATAAAAATCTAGCTTCCCTCCTTCCAGCGCCAAAAATGTTGATGGTGTTGGACCCTCCAACATTCAAGGGGTCTCATCGGTATGTGATCCCAATTAGACCTCACACCATTTGAGATAGGAGCCCATCTAGAATATGGCTCGGTTACTATTTTATTAAAGATTTTCCTTTGCTCTAACTGTTAGCAAGAGAGAGGAATACAAATGTGCATTAGAAAAGAAAGTGCGTGTGCCTGGTGAGTGTTCGGTTGTAAATGTGTCAAGGTTCTTCTATTGTGGTAATAATACCACCCTAGTAGAGACACTTGTAACCAAGAAGGATCCATCTAAAATACAGTGGAATAATCCACAAAGATGTGACGGTCAATACAACAAATCAACAAGAGGGATCTATCTAATATCTAATGGAATAGTCCACAATGATGTGACAACAATAATAACCATTACATCACATTTTCAATATGATATGTACTAAAATAATAGAAATAGTTCAATTACTTTAGCATAGGTGAAAGAAAACATGAATTACAAATATCCACATAATAGTTTTACAAATATTCATAATCCATGCATGAAGAACATGTTGGCCATGAGGCTTCTTATATTAAGTAAAATTTCCAAGACACATGTATACAATGAACACCACTAGCTCTAATAGTGGAGTGTTGGAGCCACTCCTTACCACCCAAAAGAACTAGCTTGTCTCTCTAATGCTTTTCGAGAGGAGCCAAGATGAAAAGTCCTTTGCTCATACATGAGGGTGTATATATAACCAATGAGGTGATTCTTCACCTTCCTTATGACTCTTTGACTACCCTAATGATTCTTTTACTTCATATGATTTTTTGACTTTACATGACTCTTCATATTCTGAATGTGTCCTTTAGACTTCCACTTTATAGTACATTTTGAATAGATAATTAGATAACCCACAATGATGATGTGGAATATGAAAAATCATGACATCAAATGACATGATGCTATTGACATGGAATACTGGATGGCATGGAAATGTCAAGCCATTGTTGTTGTTGCTTGCTACATGTCTTCTTGAGGATGCTCTTCTAACCACTTTATTATCACTTAGAGGTAAGGAGTCTTTAACGATATCAACTCTTGAGCTGTGATTGCAAACTGGTGTCCCTTTTGTCTTCTCTTGAGTGATCAACTTGCATATTCAACTACACATGTGTGTTTGAGCATGTTTCCCTTCTCCATATCCTTCTTCATCATCTTGTCATGGTATGATAGGGTACTCGCATCTGTAATTGAATCATGACGAGACAAAATCAATTTGATAAATCCCCTAGTATAAGATGGCACATGTTGATCCACTGATTGAGCCAAAACCATATTGTAGGCTGGGAGAGAGGCTTAGTGATTGCACAATTACACAGTTCAGGATCTTAGGGGTGAAGCTTGAGCCTTGAGACTACACAATGCGTTGTGTAGGCTAGACCAAGGTAGGAAAATGTGTAGTTTGGGAGATCAGTGTGACAGGTTGAGGGGATGTGATCCGGGTGGAAATTGGTGGCCACTTTCCAAGTCCACTTGGAAACCTACCATTGTTTCTCTTAGCATTTTCAGTTTCCTAAATTGTAGCACAACTTACTATTTTTAGCAATTTTTCGGGTCCTGAACTTCCGGAGCTGTTTTGAGGCCCTAAATCACGTTTTTTTGGAAAACTGGGAGCAACATGGGTCCATGGACTAATGTTGCTCTTCTAAAAGTTGTAGTTCTCGTATAGATTTTTCTAACGGGATATTGTGCACATCAAACGGAGATCATATGCCAAAGTTACAACCCCGGGAAGTTGATGTACCAATTTACCCAAACAGGGCCCACTGTTTGGCGTTTCATCTTCTAGGGTTAGGTTTTTGGATGTTTAGGGTTTTCCATTGTTTCTCAACAATAAATAGGCCTTCAAGCCTCATTGTAAGATAGTTCAGAGGAATTTAGATGCCACATCTCTTCTCAGAGATAAGCTACCATTGCCCTAGTTGGGTTATTTCCATTACTATTTGTAAGCATATTTCAGTATTTCAAATTAATGAAATGAAGTATTATTTCCACTACATATCTATGTTTATGGTTATCTCTATAATTTTTTGCATTCCTATTTAAATCCGGATTAGTGGTATCAGAGCGGACTACTTTTTCTGTGTTTTTCTTTACATGTCTCCAACAAGGTCGGGATATAAGGAGTTAGGGATTGAACTGGTCAAACCTTTGCAAGACCAATCTCACAAATCCTGATGGCCTCCCATGGTGGATGAGAAGAAATACGAGGGGGCAGGAGATCCTATCAAAATCTTGCTCGAAAAATCCCTTGAGTGACAAAGGAATGCTATGATGGACAACTTTGCCCAGATCCTTCAGCAGCTACCCAAAAGTGACGCATCGGCTTCTAGCAGCTACTCTGGAAATGCCACGTGCTTTAAGGTACAAGTTATTTTGAAATCCCCATATTTTAGGGTTAGATAGACGCAGATGTCGTAGATAAATGGTTAAATCTGCTTTAAGGTACAAGTTATTTTGAAATCCCCATATTTGAGGGTTAGATAGACGCAGATGTCGTAGATAAATGGTTAAATCTGCTAGAGGGTTATTTTTATGTTCATGAATTTTCGAGTCTGGAAAATATTGTTTTCACTCTTCTCAAAGCAAACCCCCACGTCAAGGACTGGTGGGAAACCTACTGCGAGAAAAACGATAAAAATACTGGCTCACTATTTTCAACTGCACCCACCTATAATTCATACCAGCATGCCATCAAGGAGTAGTACTACCCTGTCGGAAGTTATGAGGGTCAATACATAAAGTGGACCACGCTGCAGCAGGGAAGAGACCAAGACATGCCAAAGTTTACCAATATTTTCCATACCCTTCGCACAAATTTGAGTATCAATGATTCGAAGTAGCATTTGATACTAAAATACTATGGCTGCCTGTACAAGTACATCTAGGAAGAAATAGAATTCCTGAACATCTCCTCTCTTGGCACAACATAAAGATATGTCATCAAGGTCGAGCAAAAATTTAAACAGAAGAAGTGAGACTTTGGATCTGCAAATCTGAAGCAAGGGAAAGGTGCCCCTAAACCATAGAACAAAGGAAAAAGCCAAGGTAGGGCAGCCAAAGACAACCTGCTAAAGCTGCAAGCAAAGAATAGCACTGCGAAGCCGAAAAAGGACACGGGGACATGGTGTGAGTTCTATAAGAGCTCCACTCACAACACAAGTGAGTGTCGGGCCAAGTAGTCACTGGTGGCTGAGCTAAAGGTTTCAGAATCAGATGCATGTTTCGACTTTGAGTCAGAACCCAACAAGGGGAATAACAAAAGTGAAGCAGATTATCGATGTAGAGCCCAATGCCACTGTTGCCACCACGAAGATACAGAAGGAGGAACCAGAAGATCCGTAGGAAGAGGAGCGTCTCTTCCACTCTCAGATGTGGGTAAAGGGCTCCCTGCTACAGTTCATTATCGATAACAGGAGCCAAAAGAACCTCACTTCATTAGAGGTCATGAAGCAGTTGGGCATACCGACCACAACACATCCACAACCATACATCATTAGGTGGCTTCACCAAGGACGGGATCTTCACGTGAGCCAGAAGTGTCACCTTCCACACAACATCAAGCCCTTCATGGATGAGGTATTGTGTGACATTGTTCCCCTTGAAGTTTGTGATGTATTATTAGGACAACCATAATTGTGGAAGCGACATGCTGTGTATGAATCACGGCCCCATGCTATTATTGTTACATTGGTAAATAAGCTGTACAGGATACTGGAGGTAGCACCACCTATTGCCATCTCTTTGGTTATTGCAAAATAATGCAGTAAGCTCATTTCCAAAACCGGGAAATTTATTTTCCTAATGATACACCCTCAAGGAAAGAAGAAGATGGTGGCCACAACCTCCAGACAGGGCCCCTCTGCACGACAACTACAGATGGACAAGGTCATGGAGGAGTACGAGGACATCTTCACCTCCCCCACAAGGGCTAATCTGCACTATTAGGTCAATCACTCCATTGATTTGACCCTAGGTGCGCCGCTACCCAATGGACCAATCTATCGGCACTCCATTCTACAGAACGATGAAATCAAGAGGAAGATTCAGGAGCTGCTACAGAAAGGTCACTTCCTTCTAAGTTCATCGCCTTATGGGAGCTCGGTCATGTTGGTACAGAAGAAAGATGGGACTTGAAGACTCTGTATTGACTACAGGGCGCTGAACAAGATCACCATCCATAATAGGTACCTGATCCTGTGGATTGATGACCTCCTGCACCAAATAAAGGGGGTAAAATATTTCAGTAAGATCGATCTGAAGTCAGGATATCACCAGGTACCAATCAAACCCTTTGATGTGTGGAAGATTGCCTTCAATGCCAAGGAGGGCCTTTTCAAATGGTTGGTTATGCCTTTTAGATTGATGAATTCTCCTGCAACCTTCATGAGGCTAATGGATGACATCTTGTTGCCATTCACCAAATCATTTGTAGTCGTAAACTTGGATGACATTCTGATCTTCAGCCAAAGTTGGGAAGAGCACCTCCACCACATCTGACAGGTTCTCCAAACACTTTGGCAACACAAGCTATGCGCCAATTTGGAGAAATGTACTTTTGGCATGACCTAGATTCAATATCTGGGATACATTATTGATGAATAGGGGGTGCATGTGGATCCAACCAAGATCAAAGTCATTCAAGATTGGCCATCTCCAACCACTCTAACAGAGCTCCGCAACTTTCTAGGTCTTGCCAACTTTTACCGCAGGTTCGTGTTGGGGTTTGCTCATATCACTTGGCCTTTGAGTCAAGTCACCAAGGGAGGAACGAAAGCAGAATTATTTTTGTCTGAATCTCAATAGAAGGAATTCACAGAGTTGAAAGATCACCTCTGCATAGAACTAGTGCTCGCATTACCAAATTTGCAACAACCATTTGAGGTTGAGACAGATGCCTCTGACTATGCTATGTGCACATCAAACAGAGATCATATGCCAAAGTTACAACCCCGGGAAGTTGATGTACCAATTTACCCAAACAGGGTCCACAGTTTGGCATTTCATCTTCTAGGGTTAGTTTTTTGGATGTTCAGGGTTTTCCATTATTTCTCAATAATAAATAGGCCTTCGAGCCTCATTGTAAGACAGTTCAGAGGCATGTATCCACCACATCTCTTCTCAAAGATAATCTACCATCGCCCTAGATGGGTTATTTCCATTACTGTTTGTAAGCATATTTCAGTATTTTAAATTAATGAAATGAAGTATTATTTCTGCTGCATATCTATGTTTAAGGTTACCTATGTAATTTGTTGCATTCCTATTTAAATCCGGATCAGGATGGGCACTGTTCAACCCATTTCTTAGTTGCGGGAGGAAAATGAGGTTCGATGACTGTGAAGTTGTGCATCTCAAGAGCTAAAAGGTTGAGATTGAGCTCAAAGACTATGTAATGTGTAGTTAAGGCCATCCTAGAGGACTGAATTGCAAAATTCAGGGGCTCGAGGTCCACGCTTGAGCATTGGAACCATATAGTGTGTAGTCCTAGGAGGTAGAAACTATGTATTGCACAATTTCCCGAGAAAATGATGTAGCTTGAGGGTTGGAACTACATAATGTGCAATTGAGGAAGGCCTGATGTGACTAAGTTTTTGGGAAATTTCTGAAAAATTGGCCAAGTGTGGGTTTAGCAAACTAATGTGATCAGTGACATGACTTTACTATGACCACACTTAAACACTTGATAAAACAAAAAAATAGATCATACGTGACACATAAACCAATCATTTTCCTCAGTGTGACAACTATGTGATGACTTACAACAAGTGTGACACCAAAAGTACACTTTGCGATGACCATGATGACAGTTGTGTGACAATGCTTAAAAATTTGGTAATGAGTGTGTCGAATGTACATGGTTAGATCAACTCATTCACACAAATATAACCCCTTAAAACCACCAAAATGATATCCTACACATTATGCAACAACTAAAATGAAAAAAGGCGACATTTTTCCTTTCTTGCAAAAGGAACCAAAACACTTAAAGAAAACACACATAATGGACTTCAATATTTGTGACAACAATATGAAAGACCATGGTAGGCTCTGAAATTTGGTGTAGGACAAAATTTTGGAGGGTTTTGTAGAAACAAAAACACTTTGATGCATCCCCATGATATTGGGTGCATGATGTAAAATTGGGTCCATAGAGTCATGATTGGTGATAGGAGAGTTTATAGATTATTCATATGCCAGTCCTGTGTATTTGTCACATCAATGTATTTGCTCCATGAAGCATTATATTGTATTGAATATCATTGTCCAAAATTAGTTGGAGTCACGGTCATGAGGATTAGTTTCTTGAACTTGGAAATGAGGCTTATTACAACAAGAATATTTGTTGCTACAACAACAAATTTAGTGTGATTTCAAATCCATTATAGGCTTAGGGGGAGCATGTTTAGTTTTTAGAGTTTGCATGGCTTTGGCTAGTGATGTTGGAAACTTGTTTCATTGTTTCACATTCTTTTTTTTTAGGATATACTTCTTGGTTTTCATCTGCATGGTGTTAAGTGTGATAGGGGGAGTCCTTCTCTCATCTTGCATTGTCTTCAGTATTGGTATGTCCCTTTTCCATTGATGCCAAAGGGGGAGAGAAATATATAGAGATCAATCTCACTTGTTGGATGGAGGTTGACATCAATGCTAAAGGGGAAGTTTTTTGGCATTGTATTGTTCGCATTGATGTCAACATGGTCATGATGCTGCATGTCATGTGCATGTGTGCTTGGCTTAGTGGTCCTACTGGTTGGCATTGATGTCAACATACTTGTGGTATGGCTTAGTTGAGATGATGTTGCTTAGTGGAGATGATTTTGAGGTTGAGTAGAGATGGACATGTAGTATTGGAGATGTTTATGCTGTAGGTGGTTTGAGTGCTTCTCTAGGTGTTGCATATGTCTCTACATGTCTTGGAGACATTGGATATGTTGCTACATGTGTTGAATTGTGGCTATTTGTATGGGAGATGCCTCTATCAGTGATGGAGGCAGTTGTATGACATGTTGCTATTGTTGCGGGAGCTTGGAGATTTTACATGAGTTAGATATGTTGCTACAGGTGCTGGAGATATTTAGAGAAGTTTTGTTTGCTACTTGAGGAGTTGGAGCTATTGGTATTGGTACTAAGGTTGGAAAAATAACTCTTGCATGTCATTGACTTGTTCTTATCCTATTTTATCAGTTGTAGACTTGACACAGAGGTTCAAAGGTTTCATAAGGAGTTGAAGAAGGTGTTGCATAAGTTGGTAGAGGCTCTAGACTAAAGATCCATTGGTTTTCTTCATATTTAGCCTCAATCGCATGGACACATGCTCATTAGAGCAGCTCAAAAGCTCCAGTCACATGGAGGCATGCTAATGAGAGCAACTATGACTTCCATATGCATGGAGACAATGATGTGGGAGCAACCGGGGTTTCTCACAAAAATTTCTCCACATTCCTCACACTGATCAACTAATTTTTATGTTATGAGGACATCCTTGATTGAAACGTTTTGGTTTATGGTCAGAAAAGTTCATGGGACCTCCAGAAGTTGATTAAAGTTGAAAATATCAGAAAGGCAAGAGGAGTTAGTGGTTGATAGATTCAATGAGCTGAATTTGGATCAAATAAGGCATATGGACTATTGGGATAGGGTCCCCTAGGATCAAGTTTTGGTACTTACTTTTGTAGAAATGTAAAGTTTGTGCGATTAAAGGAAGAAAAGCGTGAAGATAATAAGAGTAAAAGGGGCTTTAGTCCCTTTAGGTTGTTAGGAGATAAGAAGTTTTGAGGCCCACCTATGGTCCATGGACCATGGCATTGTAAAAGCAAAGGATATATATAGAAGGGTCATAGAGAGTCTAGGAGGTCACTGATTAATAGAAGATCATTGTTTTAGGCGAGTAAGCTAAGGCAAGAATGTCTATTTCCTATACTTAGGTGAAGGGGAAGGCTCCTGTAGCTGAGTGTGCATAGACCTTGGTAAGTCCATCGGCTAATTACGTGGGTCCTTGTAGCTGAGTGTGTAGGGAAGAAAAGTCTATACTTGAAAGAATACATCTAGTAAAGATAGTTTTGATCCATAAATTGTGCATATGTGTGTTGGTATTCACTTCTGTAGTTTTATGTAATTTCGTTGTATATTGCAAATTATATGAATGAATGCTTATCTTATGCATGAAAGTGGTAGATCAGTAAGTTTTATTGATGTTATGAATGTTTAAAGAACTTCATGAAGATATAGGTGTTGTTTAGGTGAATTACTGTAATTAATTTTTTAGGGTTGGCGAAGACAAAACTAAGCCATAAAAGTTGCAGGAATCCATCACACAAACCTCTAGACGTAGAAACTGGTCTTGTCATCACCCAGTACTACTTTAGGTGAGACTGTAACCTACATTATGCAGGTTGTTGCTGAAAGGGCCAACATTTTAGGGTTTTGTTGGTTGATGCAACTAACTTTGAACCTAGGTCAGGGCTCATCAAGCCAACAAATGGTTCTGTTGCCAGGACCAGGATCTATTTGAGGAATGTGTGATAAGTGGTTCCCCATTAAGAAATAAATTGGAAAGTGGATAGATCAAAAACTACATGCATTTTCAACTTAGGAGCACAGGAATTTGTGCTTGTTGAAGGAAGAGTGGATGAATAGATACCTATTCAGAGAAGAACACGAGATATTCTTTTGCTCTTTGCCTTGCAAATTGCATGAGTGGGTGTCCAAATTGGCAGATAGTTAGGATACGTGGAAGCTTGATGACCCTATTGTGTGGAACCCAGAACTAGTGAAGTGCTTGGAGCTTCAAAAAACAAAATATCTGGGAAACATGCAACTGATAACTGTCATCTCCTCTAGAAGTTTGTGCAAAATCTGCAACAATAGTTCTGCACTTTCTACAAATCGATTGGTCATGATGAGCACAATTGCCGGAGCTATGAACTGATGATGGATTAGATCCTTACATATAGGATGAAGGTGGAAAATCAGCCTCAGGATTGGGGCATAGGTGCAGCACGTGGAGGATTCTAAGGTTGAGGAAGTGGATGAGGAGGAGGAGTTGAAAGGGGTCGTAGATAGGTTATTTGTTACAATTGTGGAGAGGCAGGTCATTTTGCACGTGATTGTCATAATTTGACACACCCCTCCTATTAGTATTGTTGACATTTTGACCATGTTATAGAATATTTTCCTGTACTAATAGCAAATATATAGGAAAAGAAAGCTAAAACACCTATGAAAAATATCCAAATGATGAGAGCAGCGCCTCATGAAGAGGAGCGTAGCGTCAATATCATGACACAAAGTGGTATAGCCACATGAGAAGATAAGGGAAAGAAGCCAAAGGCTAAAGGATGGGTACGCAAGGTTGCCGAGAAGGATGTTGGGTTCAACCTAAGACTCACAAAGGAAACCTTTATGGAAGCTAAAAAGAGATTCTAAGAAACCTCTACATCAAGAAGTAAGGAGAAGCCTGGTGGAAACATAGTGCACAAGATGTAGACCCTCTGTTGTTAGCAACATTTTTGAAGACTTGCATGAGAATTTTATGGGATAGAAGGGTGGTAGAAGGGCTAAAGGAGCTGATTGATATTTATACAAGTAATATTCAAGCTCCTCCAAAATAGCGCGCAGTCCACAAAATGGGAAATAAATAAGTGAACAGGTCACTAGATGCAACTAATTATGCAAATTAGGGAGTATGAGATGGACCAAGTCATTCTTGATCTAGGATCTGATGTGAATGTTCTATCGAAGAAAACATGGGAAATAATGTGGAGGCTTGTGCTGCAATGGTCTCTGGGAAACATGCAACCGATAACTGTCATCTCCTCTAGAAGTTTGTGCAAAATCTGCAACAATTGTTCTGCACTTTCTGCAAATCGATTGGGCTTGATGAGCACAATTGTCAGAGCTATGAAGTGACGATGGAGCAAACCCTTACGTATAGGATGAAGGTGGAAAAGCAGCCTCAGGATTACGGTGCAGGTGCAGTGCATGGAGGATTCCAAGGCTGAGGAAGAGGATGAGGAGGAGGATCTAGAAGGGATTGTAGACAAGTTATTTGTTACAATTTTGGAGAGGCAGGTCATATTGCACTCGATTGTCAAAATTCGAAACACCCCTCCTGTCAGTATTGTTGACATTTTGGCCATGTTATAGAATATTCTTGTACTAATAGCAAAGATACATGAAAAGAAAGCTCAAACGACTACGCAAAATATCCAAATGATGAGAGCGACGCCTTGCAAAGAAGAGTGTAGTGTCAATATCATGACAAACAGTGATATAGCCACATGAGAAGATAAGGGAAAGAAGCCAGAGGCTAAAGGATGGTTATGCAAGGCTGTTGAGAAGGAAGTTGGGTTCAACTGAATATTTGCAAAGGAAACCTTTATGGAAGCTAAAAGTAGCTTCTCAGAAGCCTCTACATCAGGACGTAAGGAGAAGTTTGGTGGAAACAATAGCGTACAAGATGTAGACCCTTCATTGTTAGCAACATTTTTGAAGACTTTCAAGAGGATTTTATGGGATAGAAGGGTGGTAGAAGGGCTACAGGAGCTGATTGAAAATTGTACAAGTAATATTAAAGCTCCTCTAGAATAGCACGCAATCCACAAAATGGGAAAAATAAAGAAGCGAACAGGTCACGAGATGCGACTAATTGCGCAAATTGGAGAGTATGATATTGACCAAGTCATTCTTGATCTAGGATCTGATGTGAATGTTCTACTAAAGGAAACATGGGAAAGAATGGGGAGGCTTGCACTGCAATGGTCTCCTATCCAGCTACGCGTGGCGAACTAGCGAAAGATCATTCCAATGGGGTGCTTGTATGGGGTCACGGTAGATATGGAATGACAAAGCACCCTAGCTGAATTTGAAGTGATCAAGCTAGTTGGCGATAGTAACCCTTACCTTTGATATGGATGTGATTATTAACCTTAATAAGTGCATAATGATGTTCGAAAGAAAGGATCTCCAAGTCATTGTTCCATTGGATCCAACTGAATGTGCACGATATACCGAACTTATCTGTGATTATGAGGAGGAGGACGAGATTGATCAGGTTTATAAGATCACTACGTGCAATGAGGATTGGATCAAACCTACAATGGATGGATGGATCACATGGGATAGGGATAGTTCCTTAACTTTATATTTTGACAAAGACCTTGAGCATTGACAAAACTAATTACACAAAGTCTCTTCATTGCGCTGTAACATGTTGACGAAATTGATCTGATGCATATCCATTGAGGTAAGGAATTTACCTTATTATGATGGTTTAGATGATGTTACTTTATTTTTGGAAAAATTTGAGAGGGATGTGCCAGAGGAGAATCGGTTCCATGTGCTAGATTTGGCACTTCACACTACGCCTACCTGTTGGTGTGATATGCATAAGGGTAGCCTCACTGATCAGAAGGAATATAGGTGAATGATGACACTGTGGTTTGGGTATGCTAATACTCATCTAACAGAGAAATACATAGGGAGGGATGATCGACATGAACATTTGGTGTGATGGACTAAGGCATGGTGAGAGGAACCATAGTCGTAATGGGTTCACATATTTTGTCACACTTTGGATACCATTCTAACGAACTGGTATCTGGAAACTGAGCTGTGACATGGGACGACCGAATGAGATATCCTTAAGGAAATTTTCCTATTAACATTTAGCTTTGAAGATGGATTTAAGTGTATTGATGAGACACTCGAAGAAATCAAAGCTATGGTCTTTAAGCTACCTAAGGAACTGGTAGCATGGGTTTAGCTAGATTGGAATACCCAACTGTGCCATGCACTGGAATGTTATAATTTAACTATAGAAGAAGGTGAAGATGACCCTAGAAACATCAATATCCTTTATTTCGAAGGACAACGCAAGGTCAAGGGACCCAAAGAGGCAATCCCTGACATATTAGAGCCTTTAAATACTAAGTAGGTAAATATTGGATTGGACGCGCAACCAAAGATTGCTAAGATAGGTGACTATTGATATGAAGATACGGTTGATAAGGTCACAGAGCTGCTTCACAAGTATTAAGACTTGTTTCCCACCAATTTTTTTTATCTAAAGGGGATAGTAGGGGATTTTGGCTCATGAAAATTACTTTGAAGCCATACGCAAAGCCTATAAATTAGAACCCCTATCGATTAAATCCCAATGATAAGGAAAAGGTGTGCAAAGAGCTAGATGAGATGCTAGAAGCTGGGATCATTGTAATTGTGGAGAAATCAAACTAGGTAAGTCCCATGGTAGTCCAAGAAAAGAAGTAGTGGGATGAAATTCGGATCTACGTCAACCTGAGGAAATTGAATGATGCATTGTTGGGCGTGGGATCCCCCCAAGGCAAGTTCTAGGGCTTAAAGCCCAAGTTTTGATAAAGTCTGATGTAAAGACTCCATGATTTGTGGGTGTAGAGGGCGAAGATGTTAATGAGTTAGAGGCTTGTCTAACCCCATTTTTATAATGTAATGTCAGTTTGAGAGATCTACCCATGGTCCGCCAACCATGGGATTGTATAAATAGAGTGAGGCTCTAAGTGTAAAGAAAAAATATAGAGGAATCAATCAATGGAAGGTCTAAGAAGGAAGCATTGAGTCTAAGTGTAGAGTCTTGTCTTTGGTTCATAGAGTAGGAGAAGGCTTTACAGCTAAGTGTGCAGAGGCCTAGTAGTCCGCAACTGAGTGCACGAACCCCTACAGCTGAGTGTGCAGGGCAGGTTGGGTATGTAACCAATTGAAGCATTAATAAAGAGAATTTTTACAATCTTTCTGTGTATCTTTTCCAATTTTATGAATTGAAGTATATTGGGTATGAATTGCCAGTTTATCGTTTATTTGTTGCGCGAACTTATATGAATGTGCTCAATAAGTGAATAGAATATAAGGTATCTGTTTACAAAGATAACTAACTGTTATAAGAAGATAAGTAAGATCCACCATGTGACTTGGGGAAATAGCACAGATCGCTGCTCTAGCAGCATGAAAGCCCCATAGCCCCTATTTAGGGCTATGTGAAGATGAATATAACAAGGCCGCATAGGCCTCACAAGCCAGGAAAGTGCGTGAAGTAACCTACGTGAAAGTATTCATAGTTGGACTAAATCAACCCCTCGGACATCTCAAGGGTGCGGAAACTTGGTTACAGCATCCCCCCATACTGCTCCAAGTCAGACCTCAGTCCGTGCTCTGCGGACTATTGCCGAAAGGGCCAGTAGTATAGGGATTTGTTTGGCTAATTAACTCTGAACCTGTGTCAGGCCCCAACAAGCCAACAAATGGTTCCATTATTGGGACCGGAATCTGCATAGAGATGTTTGATGTCATAACATTGGAATCCAACTAAGAAATAAATTGAAGGTTGGTTGGATAGGAGCATTCACAAGTTTGCAGTGCAGGATAACAGGAATCTGTGACTATCAAAAGAAGAGTGGTTAGACTGCTACCAGTACATAGAGATCCACGTAATTTTCTTTGCATCTTTACCTACTGAGATGTATGAGTTGATCGCGAAGCTAGCAAATAGGGAACGAAACTGCAAGCTCGACAATCCTATTGTGTGGACCCCAATGTTGGTGCGCAGATTGGAAGCATCGGAGGATAAGATCGTGTGTGCTATTGATCATTGGCTTGATTGGATTATAGTGTTGGGTGTGGAGCCTGATTATCTTTTGTATTCAAAGGTATTTCCATTGCCGCCCATAAAATATTTGCTGCATGGGGGGTCTGGGGGAGGTGGCTGTGACCTTTGGGAGTCCCCCCCTAGTGGAGGAATCGGGGGGCGGTTGCGACCTTTCGGAGCCCCCCCCTAGTGGGGGAAACGGGGGCAGCACCCCCGAAGCTAAGAACAGATGTAAAATTACCTTGTAAAATGTTGTAATTTCATAGTCAATCTAGGTCGATCATTAGGTGGAGATCTGATGGTAGAAGTTATGTTTAATTTAGGGTTTTTTGCGCTAGAAGGAAACCCCTCACTATATATGAGGGAATTGTATTACGTCTATATATAACTGTATTCTAAGTGAGGAAGAGAGAAGATATTGAGAGCAAAGAGGGAATTACAATGGATCCGCTATAGGTTGTATCTCTTAAGTTTGGTGGATAATAGAAAAAGAAGGACTAGCTATTTTTCCGTGGATGTAGCCCAAACTAGGTGAACCATGTATATCTGTGTCTCTCTTGTTTTATGTGTTTTCTATGTTTATATTTCTGCAATATTTTATGTGTTCTATTGCTCTTTAATATATAATTTTCTAACAACTGATATCAGAGCAAAAGTTCTATTTGGCTACTAAAATTGCAGGAGAGAAGGGTTCCTGATTCAAGTGGGAGCAATGGTGGAAGATGGTAGGTTTAGGGTCGAAAAATTTAATAGCTAAAACTACTAGCTGTGAAAGATGGAGATGGAAGATTATTTGTACCAAAGAGATCCATACCAACTATTTAGCAGAAAGACAAAGAAGCTGATGAGTATGACAGAAACAGAATGGGATATTCTTGACAGAAAAGCACTTGGAATAATACGACTGTGCCTAGCGACGTCGGTAGTGTTTAATATTTCAAAGGAAACAACAACAGAGGGTTTAATGTCAACATTGGACAAACTATATGAAAAACCCTCGGCCTCAATTAAGGTATTTCATATGAAGCGTTTATTTAATATGAAGATGTCAAAAGGTGGATCTGTTGCTGATCATTTAAATGAGTTTAATACAGTTACCAGTCAGTTAAGTTCTATAGGGGTAACTTTTGATGATGAAGTTAGGGCTCTGTTATTTCTATGCTCATTGCTAGAAAGTTTGAATGGTTTAGTTATGGCCATTAGTAAATCTCTCTCTGGATCTAGTACTTTAAATTTTTTTGATGTTGTCAGTGTAATCCCTAGTGAGGAAATGTTGTAGAAAAGCTCTAGTGAGACATCAAGTAATTCTTTGACTGCAAGGACTAGGGGAAGAAAAATGGAAAGAGGAAAGAGCCCTGGATATCGCAGTAAGTCAAGAAAAGGTAGGTCCAAGTCCAGATCGGGGATAGTCTACTGGAAATGTGGGAAGAAAGGACACCTGAAGAAAGACTACAAGTCTTGAAAGGGAAAAGAAGGAGACGCACAACAAGAAAATAATCATGAAGCGAATGTAACAGGTGATGTGTTGCAAGATCCATTGATTCTTTCTTTAGAAAATATTATTGATGCTTGGGTGGTAGATTTAGGGGCCTCATTCCATGCCACACCTGATAGGAAACATTTTTATGATTATGTTCAAGGATATTTTGGATAGGTTCGATTGGTGATGATAAACCCTGTAAAATCATTGGAATGGGTACATTTTTCATAAAACAGCAAAATGGAAATCAATGGATATTGAAGGAGGTAAGCCATGTTCCAGATCTGAAGAAAAATCTGATTTCAACAAGGCAGTTGGGAGGTGAAGGTTGCGTAACTACTTTCACAGATAAAACCTAGAAGGTCACTAAAGGATCCCTGGTAATAGTGAAAGGAGGAAAGGTTGGTACATTGTATTTATGCAATGGTATTCCTAATTTTGTTAATGCTTTAACCTCTACAGGAGAAGATAAAACATTGTGGAATCATAGGCTCGGGCACATGAATGAGAAGGGGATGTAGATTCTTCACTCAACAAATTTGTTGTCAGGTTTGAAGCATGTTGATTTAAAATTCTGTGAGAATTGTGTTTATGGAAAACGGAAGAGAGTCAGATTCATTAGAGTTGGGAAAGAAAAGAAGAGTGAAAAATTAGAGCTTGTGCATACAGATGTATGGGGACCTACTCAAGTATCATCTCTTGGTGGCTCTCGTTATTATGTTACTTTTATTGATGATGCAACTAGAAGAACCTAGATTTATTGTATTCAAAATAAATATGATGTATTTGATACTTTCAAGAAATGGAAAGCTTTGGTTGAAAATGAGATAGGAAAAAGGTTGAAGTGTCTCACATCAGACAATGGAGGTGAATATTGCAGAAAATAGTTTTATAGGTACCGTTCAGAGAATGGAATTCATAGAGAGAAGACAGTTCCAGGCACGCCACAAGAAAATGGTGTGTCAGAAAGGATGAACAGGACAATCATGGAGCATGCAAGGTGCATGAGATTGCATGCAGGATTTCCTTTATAATTTTGCATAGATGCTGTAGATACTGTTGTTTATCTAACAAACATAGGGCCTTCAAGTTCCTTGGATGGTGGTATTCCAGAGGAGGCATGGACAGGTCAAAAGGTAAACTATTCTTTTTTAAAGAATTTTGGTTGTGAAGCCTTTGTCCACATTAATAAAGAAAATAGAACAAAGCTTGAGGCAAAATCAAAGGAATGTACCTTTATTGGATATGGTGTTATTGATTTTGGTTATCGCTTTTATGATTATGAAAAACACAAAATCATTAGGACTAGAGATTTCATATTCAATGAAAAGGTTTTGTATAAGGATCAGATGCAGGAAAAGAAACAAGAAAAAGAAAACAAAGAATACCCAATGCTTGATGAGATCACAAAAAAAGTGATGGTGCCTGAAAATCATAATGATCAACAGCCAGAATAACAACCACAACAGCAACAAGCACCTCAAACAACTGAAAGTGGTGTTAGAATATCTACCAGGATAAGTAGACCCCCTGAACGATACTCTCCTTCATTATATTATGTATTGTTGACTGATTCTGGTGAACCGGAATGTTATGAAGAAGCAGTACAGGTAGAAACTAGGAAGAAGTGGGAGCAAGCCATGAAAAAAGAGATGGAATCCTTAGCACATAACCAGACTTGGGACTTAGTTAGGTTGCCTGCACGTAAAAAAAAATAACAGAATTAATGGGTTTACAAGTTGAAGGAAGAAGATGGAGGTAGACAAAGGTATAAATCTAGACTTGTGGTGAAAAGGTTTGCATAGAAAAGGGTATAGACTTTGATGAGATATTTTATCTTATTGTTAAAATGACTTCATTCAGAACTATTTTAAGTCTAGTAGCAACTGAAGGTTTGCATCTTGAGCAGTTAAATGTAAAGATAGCCTTTCTCGATGGGGATTTGGAGGAAGAAATATATATGCAGCGGCGATAAGGATATGAGGTAAAAGGGAAGGAGAAACTAGTGTGTGGGTTGAAGAAGAGCTTGTATGGCTTAAAACAAGCTCCAAGCAGTGGTATCTAAAATTTGACAGGTTTATGTTTGAACAAGGTTATACTAGATGTCACTCTGATCATTGTGTTTATCTCAAAAGGAAAAATGATGGCAGCTATATTATATTGTTATTGCATGTATATGACATGCTTGTTGCAGGTTTTAACATGCAGGAAATAAATGCGCTCAAAAGAAAATTGGCAAACTCATTCGCAATAAAGGATGTGGGTGCTGCAAAACAAATCCTTGGTATGAGAATAACTAGAGACATGGAGAATCACAAATTAACAATGTCTCGAAGTGAGTACATAGAAAAGGTGTTGAAAAGGTTTAATATGTAGAATGAAAAACTAGTTAGTATACCTTTGGCTATCCATTTCAAATTAAGTAAGGAGGAGTGTCCCAAGACTCAGGAAAAAATGGCTCATATGTCTAAAGTTCCATATGTATCAGTAGTTGGAAGCAGAGTGCATGCAATGGTCTGCACAAGGCTTGATATTGCACATGCAGTGGGAGTTGTAAGCGGGTACATGAACAATCTAGGAAAAGAACATTGGATGGCAGTGAAGTGGATTCCTAGGTATTTGAGAGGTACCACAAATCAAGCATTATGCTTTGGTGGTTCAAACATTGCTCTACAGGGATATGTTGATGCAGATATGGCAGGTGATAGAGATAATAGAAGAAGCGCAATAGGGTATGTGTTTACTGTAGGTGGAACAATTGTCCGTTGGGTATCAAAACTACAAATTGTTGTTACACTCTCAACAACAGAAGTAGAGTATGTTGCTACTACAGAGGCTAGTAAAGAAATGATTTGGTTACAAAGGTTTCTGGATGAATTAGGTAAGAAGTAGGAGTTGGGAAAGTTATACAGTGATAGCCAGAGTGCCATACATCTTTCAAAGAACTTTGCATTTCATTCCAAGACTAAACATATACAGCTCAAGTACCATTTCATACGGTCAGCATTGGAAGATGGATAGTTGAAGCTGGAAAATATACACACTAGCCAAAATCCTACAAATATGTTAGCAAAAGTTGTAACCAGAGAGAAACTGAGAATTTGCTCAGTTTCAATTGGTCTTCAAGTATGATGAAGAAGATGAGAAACAACCAGTTCCAAAGTGGAGTCATTGTCTAGCAAATTAAGCAATGGTGGAGTTCCTATAATCAGTCTCCAAGTGGGAGATTGTTGGGTGTGGAACCTCATTATCTTTTGTATTCAAAGGTATCGCCGCATTGGAACCCAATTTGTAATGGGGCGGCAATCCCACCCAAAAAATACTAGCTATAGGGGGGTCCAGGAGGGGGCGACTACGACGTTTGGGAGCCTCCCCCCCTTGGTGGGGGGATTAGGGGAAATGCCACCGAAGCTAAGAATAGATGTAAAATTGCCTTGTAAAATGTTGTAATTTCATAGTCAATCTGGGTCATTCATTAGGCAGAGATCTGACGGTAGAAGTTATATTTAATTTAGGGTTTTTTTCCCTAGAAGGCAACCCTTCACTATATATGAGGAATTGTATTGCATCTATATATATCTGTATTTTGAGTGAGGAAGAGAGAGGATATTGAGAGTGAAGAGGGAATTACAATGGATCTGCTATAGGTTGTATCTCTTCAATTTGCTGGATAATATAAAAATAAGGACTGGTTGTTTCTCCGTGGATGTAGCCCAAACTGGGTGAACCACATATATTTGTGTCTCTCTTGTTTTATGTGTTTTCTATGTTTATATTTCTCGAATATTTTATGTGTTCCATTTCTCTATAATATATAATTTTCTAACATATAGGAGGATTCATTATTGAGTTTGTAGTAAACACTACGGTAACCTACAACAAGGCCAAGCAACGCTTTCTTAAAGGACTGTGAGGTAAGTACATTAACTCTCTAAACACTTGGATTAAAATTATACTATGTGAAAATTAGATTATGCAAATACATTTATGTTCAAGGCTACGCGAAGTGGAAGAATTTACAAAAGCCAAGGTAGTGCAGAATTAGAAACTAGCCCCTTGATTTCACATCTATGAGGGGATGAGGAAGAGCTCGCGAAGGTCTCACCAAGAATTGCGATCAATTTTATAAGGCAAAGGATTCCACACATACCACCCCCACCCACACCACCACCAGCTTCACCCCCATCTTCACCCGTACCACCTCCGCCACCATCGTGAGTCAATATGGCAAGCGCGATAAAGTTCCCAGTGTTAAAGGGAGTAGGAAATGAAGATCTAGACCAGTTTTGGTTCATAATAAAAGCCATATGGGAAGTGCAGGGAGTTACAGATGAAAATATAAAGAAAGTGACACTGGTAAGCACTCTGTAGGATCGCGCATTGACCTGGTATATTAAGCATTCTAATGACAATCTGAATGTGGGGATCGCAGATGTCCAAATTGCGCTGAAAAGATAATTTAGCAAGCGGAAGTTAGAGGCACAGTCGATCATTAGATTCAATGAGATTACAATGCTACCAAGTGAGACCCCTTAGGAATTGGATTAGAGACTTAAGTGCACAATTCATGAAGCTAGTATGACTTTGACGGATGGACATCACCATGAATGGTTTGTAGCATTGCTAATGCCACCTTTAAGGAATGCGTTGTCATAACAGAGGTTAACAACTCAGGCAGAGGCCTTGGATATCACAATGAGGTTGCTTGAGACCCTGATACAGGATCCTAACTTGGGAGTTCAGCAGATCCATGCACAGTTGAAAAACTTATGCATTGAGATACAAAGTTTGAAACAGGACAGGAAAGCTCACCCAGAAGTGCACGAAGAAGTATGGTGCGTAAAATGCAAGGGTCAGGGACATGACAAGGACCACCACCCGATGTTCGTGAATGACCTCGTGGGAGGAGAACTAATGCCATTATGACTGGAGGCCAAAGCAAGAACTAGTGCGGTGCTTGCTTTGTGGTGCGCGATTTTTTAAATAGAAAGAAAGCATGCTACGGACAACTGCCATTTGTTACAGAAGTACATACAGAATTTGCAACAACTGTTCTATAATTTTTGTAGATTGGTTGGACACGATGAGTGCACCTATAGAAGCTATGAGCTAATGATGGATAGGACTCCCACCTACTGAGTTCAGGCCGAAACATGGCCACTTGACCAGAATCTAAGAGTGGTGCAAACTGGATTTCAGGGGCATGGACAAGGTTGAGATGGAGGAGGACCTAGAAGAGGTCAAAGATAGCTGATATGTTACAATTACGGGGGGGCGAAACATTATGCCCATGATTGTATGAATCCAATGCATCCATCATGTTCATATTATATCTTATTTGATCATGAGATAGAGGATTGTCCCACACTAATAGCAAGGCTGCACGACAAGGGAGTGCTCCAACCTCCCCCGACTCAGAACCTACAGATGATGGGGTCTGAGCCATGCGAGGAAGAGCCCAATGTGAACATTGTGTGCCAAAGTGGAATTGTGACAAGATATGATAAAGGCAAACAACCTGAAGATAGTACTTGGGTTCGCAAGGCTTCGACGAAAGAACCAGAGTTTGATTTGGAGCATGCTAAGGAAACCTTAATGGAATTTAGGAAGAGCTTCATTGATGCCTCCACTTCAGGAAGAAAAGATAGACCAGAGCTAGAAATGGACCCATCAATGCTCACGATGTTCCTAGACACATGCATGAAGCTACTGCATGATAGTAAAGCTGTAAAGGGATTGCAAGAACTCATTAATATATACGCTAGGTCTGCACCAGGAGAACGCACATAGTCTGGAAGATTGGAAAGCATGCGATGAGGATAGGAAGAGAAATGAGGTTGACACACAGATTAGAGAATATGAGATGGACCAAGTAATTCTGGACCTAGGTTCATAAGCGAGCGTTCTGCTAAAGCAGACATGGGAGCACATGGGAGGGCCTACACTACAATGGTCTCTTATCCAGCTATGAATGGCAAACCAACAAAAGATCATACCTATGGGGAGATTCCAGGGAATCATTGTGGATATTGAGGGGGAAAGTGCATTAGCACAATTTGAAGTGATAGATATTATTGATGACAGCAATCCCTACCCCACGCTATTAGGAATTGATTGGGCTCTTAACATGAACGGGGTGATAAATCTGAAGAAGCACAAGATGATTTTTGAGAAAAAGACTATTCGTGTAGTCATACCTTTGGACCCTGTTGAGGGATTGCACTACACTGAGCCATTACGCGACTATGAAAGTGACGAAAACTTATAATGCATATACAAGATAACATCGTGAGAGAATGACTCGGTAAATCCCACCGTGGATGGACAAATCTCATGGGAGTGCGAAAGCTCTTGTACATAAGATTCAGATGAAGAGATAGAGCGATGGTAGAACCAGTTACACAAGGTAACCACACTGAATTGTAACATGATGACAAGATCTCTACACTACATATCGACGGAAGTAAGGGATTTTCCTACTTATGATGGGTTAAGTGAGGTAGATGCTTTCCAGAATAGATTTGAAAGAGAGGTGTCAGAACAACAATGTTTCGAGCCTTTTGAAATGGGTACAATGTGCTACATCCGCGAGGTGGTGGGGTAAACACCAAGGAAGCTTTGGGGACTGGCATTAATGTAGGAGAATGATGCGCATGCATTTTGGGAAGCCTCAGATGTGACTAATAGATAAATATAATGTATAGGATCGTCCATGTGTGCATCTGTCTAGGTGGGTACAAGAATATGGTAAACAACCTGCATGGATGCACATTGACTTCGCGATCAAGAACATGGTTAATAAGCATGTGTTGGTGAGGCAATTGCATGAATGGCCCCTCCAGTTGGGACGACAAAGTGTTTAAAGAATGAGTGTGTAGAAGGTTACCCTTGCAGAAGCCTTTAACGAAGTGTGTGAAGCACTGAACAGGGTATATAATGCATAGCAGAGTGATTGGGACCTACGTGTACTAGCAGTTTTGTGGGCTTATAGGACAATGTGCAAGAAACTGATGGGAAAAACACCTTCTAGGCTGGTGTATGGAGTAAACGATGTAGTCCCAATAGAGTATAATATGCCTAGTCCACGCATAACAGCACCAGAAGATATGATGGTTCACAGAGACTTAGAAGAAGGGATAACATAGCTGAACGAAGAAGAACGCTTAGGACCTAAGGAAGAAATCTGACAGGGTAATCTTAGGCTCCAAGAACTCATGAAAGAAAGAGTGCGGTTAAGGGAGAAAAGAGCTCTGGTGGAAGCATAAGTCAAGAAGCTTGAGGAAGAAATAAAGAAGGATTTTATCGATAAGAAAATCAGGGTGATAAAACAGGGTGCGCACTGTTAGCCTCCTACTGCAGCAGGTTACTCATATTTCATGATTGACATTTTTACAGGCCAAATATATCATACTTTTCATGCTAAAATGCTCCATATTTGCTAAACAGTCACCAAAGAAAGAGGCCATGAAGGTGTGCTAATCCAAGTTCAACTGTTGCATTCCAATTTTGAAGAATGCTCCATTTTGTACAGTTTTTAGCTAAAGGGAGGTCCAAACTGCTTAATCTTGGTCTCCCTAGGTTTCAATTTCTTTTTTTAGAATATAGAGAATGAATAATTTGTCCAAACAGTGTAATCTTGGCAGATTCTTAGATAGGTAGAGAATCAAAGGAGCCCAACTGCTTAATCTCGACCCTTGGAAGAAATAAGTGTAGATGTAGATAGGAAGACATAAAAAGAAAAAGTTGAAAAGCTGGGTCTGCAAGTCTAAGTGCACCAAAAACAAAAAGAATAAAAAATGTTAGGCATGTAGGCTGGGTAGGTAATTTTGAGGTTGCAGAATGTTAATTTGTGATCAATTCCATATTTTTCAAGTGTTACATTTATCAAGATCACAGTCAGCAGACAATTCCCATTTGAAGGAGTTCAAGCAAGGCATGACTAACTCCCTTTTATTCCTCTTCCCTAAATCATTTACTAACTTCCCCTAAAGAGGTCAAGATCTGCTTGATATCTCTTAGTTCATCATTTTTCATCTCATTTGCCTTGGTAAAAGATCTGCTTTACTCAAGGAGGATCCATGTTTTCTCTACAAAGTTGTATCTCCCCTTTGAAGCC
Organism: Pinus taeda; assembly: GCA_000404065.3. Classification (NCBI taxonomy): domain Eukaryota; kingdom Viridiplantae; phylum Streptophyta; class Pinopsida; order Pinales; family Pinaceae; genus Pinus; species Pinus taeda. Next base: position 17,900 of record APFE031446432.1, on the reverse strand, counting down.
TAAGATCTTTGAGACTTAGCACTATTCTTATCATTTTCATATTAACTACTGACATTATTATCTAACTCCCTATCTATTTCCCTTCCCCCTATTAAAACTATGGTAATAACTCCCCTATGTAAATATCCCCTCCCCCTGGTTGAAACATAACCATAAATATCCCTTTGGGAATTACTAAGTCACTTGGACCTTAGTAACAACCCTCTTCTCTACATAAAATTCCCCTCCGAGGTGTTTGGACTCCTTCCAAAGCACAA
>APFE031446410.1:60257-73161 GCA_000404065.3 Pinus taeda | reverse complement strand
TATATATATAACTTTTTAAATCATATTTTTCAAAACTTTTCATATTTTTTATCTTAATCCAAATTATAATCTGACTATTCAATAATATTTTGACCTATATAACTTGTACTCCACCTATTAGGAAACTAATTCCACTTGATTTTGTTGGAAGAAGGTTTATATAACTGCCACCATGGAATAACAATGTATAACTATTGGAAGTAACTTAAAAATATTCCTAAGATCAATATTAAAAAAACATGAGTTCACTTGATATAACATCTCATCTCACCATTTGAAGTACTATATAAATTACATTTAAAACCACCAATTTTAATGACATGGAATTTTTGTATATTCATGTTTCTTGGTTTTTAATAAATCTCTGACTTGATGTTTCAAAATTCTTAAATCAAAATTAAAAATTAATTATTATAGTTTAAATAACTATAAAATATTATTTAATAAATTTCATTAATTTTTATTAAATATTTAATTTCAATACATTGAAAATACAATTATATCATTTATTTGTTATAATTATTGATAATATTTGATAGGTATGATGTTCATTCACATCATTAAGATTTTTCATGATCTTTGATATCTCTCTAAGTTCATTAGATGTAAGGAGATATTTTGATCATTAACTTGTAGTTTCGAGAGATTTCATAATTATTAATTTAAGAATTCTTCAAACCTAGTATCCATTAGGTTTGAGAAGGTATTGAAAAAGAGAAGTTTTCAAAATTTGTTAGTATTATATTCTTATGATAATATCTAATTTTTATGAACATTTTCTAACAATTTGGAAATGAGTAGAAAATATATTTGAAATCACTTTATTGGACAACGTCATTTACACAATATCACCCCTCACCACCACCGTCATAGGGGTGGAACCTAATATTGTGCAAACCATAAATAAATTCATATATAGGGTGGGGAGTGATATTGTGAAAACCATAAATAAATTATTTATGGTTTACAAAATATGTTGGAAACTTAACTAAAATGAGAGGGGGCGTGAATCAATTTAGTACATTCATGGACATCAAATTTTGATTTTTTTTCAATGGTTAAATGAACTATTAAATGAGCAAAAAACACCTTATGAACAATAGATTTAATATATAACCAACATTTAACATGTAAATCACAACATAACAATTTTCATGACAACATAAAATCAACACAAAAGATCATCACATGTGAATACAAAATATAAGTGGAAATCCATAAAGGGATAAAACTACAACTTTGTTATTATTGTGATGCAAATACAAGCTCCCACTCAATTATTACATCTAATTTTTTGTAGGTTCCAAACTACAGGAGGATACTACCTTAATTTATTCTGTAAGATTTAACTTGCAAGGAAGCTCCAACTCCCATCAATTTTCTACAAGATACAACCCACAGGAGGATCTTACCTCAACAAGCTCCAACCTATTATCTATCAAGCTACAAATTGAAAGGAGACTACAATCCCCTGATACATACAAGAAACAACATGTTTATATACCGAGTCTATAACTTTGCATATCTCCATATTTTTCTCTACTTCTTTTACTCCTTAAATATGCTTCACATCAACCCTATATATGTGCCAAGTAACTAATGAACAACACCTCAATTAGTTCTCACATTCTCTAACTCTCTAACCATACAACCTTCCAACCTCACACATTTTTATAAACAAAATTTAATGGTTGTTGGTATTCCAAAGATGAATATGAAGTGAAAATATTTGTCTCTTTGCATTCCACTCATTCGTTTAACACCTTTTAATATTAAAATAAAATCAATGCTTCACTAGATATTATTTTAAGCCACATCTAATAATTAAATTAGAAAGCATAGCAACCATAGCATTTGAAACATACATTAGAAATACATTAGAAATTAAAATACATCACAACATCACAATCATGAAAAAGTTCTTCATGCCTTTGCCTTTGTATTTGTCTTATACCTTCGCCTTTTCCTTTGCATCACAACTATCTTTGCATCATAACAATCTCTATAACATTTTGTCATCAACAATAAAAAAACATATGTAACCAACAAAGATGTGTAACATAAGAAATCCAATATAACCATGCCATCAATGACACCCTTTGCCATCCTACTTTGCTACTACTTTTCCATGACGATATGTGCAACACCACCAACATGCAATAACAACATATGAAAGCCTCAAGATCTAACAAGTTGTTCTACCTCACCTCCGAAACATAGCAATACCTGCATCAACACAAGCATGGCATAAAAAATGCATGTTCAACTATGCATACATTAATTGTGTCGACATACTTTACTACTCCTTTACCCTTATGTCAACAAGCAACATATCTTTTTCAACATCACCTTCTCACACACATACGGTGACCACACTTATTTCTTCTCCTTTTCCATAACAAAACAATGCAATAACAATATAATAACTTTTATTAAGAAAGCATAAGAACATGCAATCATGATCATAAGCATAGATCAACATATTAACAATACCAAGAATGTAAAATCAACCTTACAACACAACATACATGCGGTGTATAAATCAACATCATATATGTAAGCATCAACATCACATATGCAAGCAAACAATTCACCCTTCAATGCCATATATCTGTTTTATTGTTGTTTCTCCTTTATTGTTCCTTTTCCATCAACTTCATCTATGATCAACATATCAAGTATACCAAGCATACCTTGCTACTCGTGTTGTTCCTTTGCCATCAATGACACCAATGCCAACAATTTTCTGCTTTGAAATTGATGGCAACACTGTAAGCCTCTCCCTTTTGTCTGTAGAGTCAACTTTAGAAACCTTTGCTTACCTCCCCTTTTGACATCAATGAGAAGGGGTACAATCAAAACTAGTTAGAAGATCAAAATCTTCAGTGTTTTCAATAGCACTAGGATTTATCCTTATTGTTGTCAATTGTATGGTCTGTGTTTATCGAGATCCCATTTATTAATGGAGAAACCATTCATATTTGTGTATCCCATTAAAAAATATTTTCTATATTGTTTAGAGTTGAAGATAAGGAAACTGAAATTTGTACTATTATTTTCTTAAATAATGCAGTCCGTGGATATAATTTCACACACCATGACATAAAGATGGCAACTTGTGATATGAGGAACTACCTAAACAATCCTTCCCACGATTTTTCCCCTCTATTCTTTTTCAATAAATGACTTCGTATATTTTCCCAATGGTTCCATTCACACATTTTCGATCCAATTGCGCATTCAAAAATATCTCATAGTTGTCAAGCTTCAAGTCATCATCACCACCATCATTTAGAGTAAACAATTTTTCATGTTCAAACAGAGACACTATTTCTTCAATTCTATTAAGATAAGAATTTATTTTTATGGAAGTTACACAAAACCCATAGGATTTCAAAACCAATGTTGTTGTACACCCAGTTAGGCAAACGGAATAGGAATGAAAAGCACCACTAAATGCATCTTATTCCACAATGATCACCATGTGAACTTACACATACTTTGTATTTTGAGGATTTTGAAATAAAACCCATATATGAATTGGAGGAACAATATTGTGGAAATTAGGCATGAAAGACATCTGCATATGAACATCTCCAATAATTACATGAAGCTTGAAAGAAATAGAAGCATCATCCACATCTTCTAAGATCAAAGGAAGGTTGAAATTGTGGCCTCTGAAGACTACTTTTGTTGTGAAGGTACGATGCTGATATTAGATCCTTATAGTACTTGACCTATATAGGCCACTAAGGGCATTGTAATTGTGAGTTTGAAAACCTCCACTAAAGATATTACAAAGCAAAAATGACAGTCTTTAATGCTCTCCAAATTTTGCTACATATTTTAGTGAAGATATCAATATTCAAGTACTAAAATGTGATGAAAGATATAAGAGTATATTGAGAGTAAAGTTAACTATTTTTCTTGTACACAAAGCTCCTTTGTCTTCATGCTATCTTTTTTTATAAAAAATAAAATAAACCTCCAAACAAGACTACAACTTCGAGCTTTATCATCCTTTCTACTTACCAAGTATTCCAACTACTTTCACATTTCAATGGTCTAATATGAGACATGGTGTTCTATTTTATGTTAAATGAAGTTTTAAGTGAGCATGCCATCCAACTAGTTTTATAAAGTTGAAACATAATCCACCAATTCTTCCATAAATGACTCATATAAAAACAATATTAATCTTATCTTTGATTTTGTCCTTGATTGAAACATAAAAAACTCCATATAATCATATGATACATTAACATCAATTAAAAATATATATGTAAGTTCTGGGATTTGAAATTGTTGAAGGCTCAAAAATATCTACCTACAACATTATAAGGGAGACCACCCGGTCGGGAAATTAGAGCATCGTTTTCTCCGTTGAAATGGTGGTTCCGACTTGTTAAACTAGTTTTAGTTACATTCTCTCTATCTCCACTGGCTTAAAATATGACTTACCTACCAATAGAGAAGAGACATCATATCAACCCTCCTGTTGATCAGGCAAGAAAGTGATCCTTATGCTGATCTGTTGCTCAGCCAAGCCGCAACTAAATTTTTCCTCTTTGATAAGAGGAATTTCAAGGATGTAAATTAAATCTAAATGTTAATTAATCTTAGAATGCAAGTAAAAAGGAAAAAGACCCTAAGCCTATCTCGATTAAGAAGATGTATATCTAACCCAACCGAGAGAAAAGTATTTAAATGATTGGGATTTAAATATGTTTGACTTATAGTGAATATAAAACTAACAAAGTTGCTCAATTAAATGGTATTATGAATACCAAAACAAATTATGTTCAAAGATCTATTAACTGAGATAATTAATCAACGACATTTAGGAAGAAGTTCACAAAATGATGACGATTATTAAATTAGTAAACTCGAATGATTAAACAATAATATAAGGAAATAGTTCACAAAATATCACTGTTTGTTAAATCATAATTAAAATATTGATTTCTGAGTAAATAGTTACTCAGAAATTAGAGTTTAGCACATAAGAGCAGAGATAAATAACAATATATTATTGAGGCAAATTACTCATATTGACAATAGTACACAAATACGAATGAAAATGACACAATTTTGCTATTATAAAATGAAATCAGTATAAAAAATTATAGTATTTTAAATACCAATTTATTGAAACCATTTCTCTCTCTCTTATCTCCAATGTCCCTTTACAATGCTTGAATTTCTGCTGTTAAAACAAGCGCTGCAATAGTGCAAGCTCTGGGCTCCATACACAGTTCAGAATGCAAAACAAAAAATACCAATAATCCCCATATATGAGATTGATCCTCTCTCTACCTACATCATGAAATCACTATTACAATAGTGCTTTAAGAATTACAAAATTGTAGAAGAGAGAAACCCTTTGTTCATTCTACAAACCACTATTTATAATTTACAAAAGAATTCCAAATAGGAGAGTTGTTGAAGAGTCATTGTGCTCCAATCAAAACTTAATTAAATAAATAAATAAAAGGAAATCTTAGCTTTTCATTGATCCTTGTAAATATCTAATTGGTCAAGGAGAACATATATAAATGGATCTACGTTTAGTAGAGGCTATGAACAAATGAAAATGCAAAAAATTAAACTTAGAAAATCAATTTTGTTCTAACAAATTTAAGCTTGATCTTTTTTAAAATTTTCAACTCATTAAATGATCAAATATTGTTATGAAACCATTTCATAAATATTAACCATGATTTTATCTATCTAATGAGCCTTCCCGGGCTTCATTTGGCCAAGTAAAAGTCAACTTATGAGCTTCCAAAGTTGAGGAGTAAAAACTACCAGAACTTTGGAGAATTTGTTGCTTGGGCCAAAAATAAGAATTTTTTTAATTAAAATCTAAGACCAAATTAAATTATAATCATTTATTAATTAATACTAAATTAATGGTATTTATTGAATTAAATTAATTAATCACGAGTTAATTATAACAAAATCGAATTAAATAAAAAATTGAAATAAAATTTAAAATTTAATTAGATTATAACTATAACTATAATTCTAATTATATTATATTAATATTATAATTTAATTAATTACATTAAAATTATAATTATAATATATTATAATTACGATCTCTTTGCCGTAATAATTTAGGGTGATGTATTTACGATCTCTTTGCAGTAATAGAAAAACAATCTGGGGCACATGTGTCTGTGGTCAATGCATTAGGTGCACACATTCCTTATATTTTTCTAATACATATATGCTCATATATTTTCAAGTATGAATAATTCACCACAATTACCAATGATTACCAAAGGTATACCTAGCACAGTTACTCTACAGAGCCTCTAAGAGTATATAAAGTCTTGAGAGAAATGTAGAGAAGAAAGAGAAGTCAATCTACAAATAGAGTTAGCAGCCATGCTAGAAAATAAATTCACATCTCTTGAAGACAAGATCCAAAAAAAAATACAAAATAAAATAGAAATATTGGAGAATAAGATGGAGGCAATGGAGACTAGGTTGCAGGTTATAGAAAAAAAACCAAGATATGAACCAAACATCCTAGCAAGTAGATGTCGATACTTTAGAGAGTCTTAAAACGAAGGACATGATTAAAGAGCTAGAAGAAAAAGTTAATAGCCACCTCACCCTAAATAGTGTGGAAGGTAAATTAGATATCAAACCAATTAAAGATGAAATGAAAAAATTGATAGAATTAGACCATGAGCATAACAAAAGGGCCTTGAACCTTATAATCTTTGGTTTGAAAGATGAGGTAGACGAGGATACTTTAGCAATATCCCAAATAGAATTACATAACATATTACAAATTGAAACAACGTGTCTCACAGAAGCAACAAGGTTGGAGAAACTGACTGAGAATAAAGGAAGGCTGGTCCAAATAAAGGTGAGCTCTACTGGCCATAAGTATGACATACTTAGTAAAACCTCAAGTCTAAAAGGAACGAGAATATTTATAAATGAAGATCTCATTCCAGAAGATCAAGCAGAATTGAGAAAGGAGGTTCAAATGGTAAACAAATCTAGGAAAGAAGGAAAATGGGAAATAATAAAAAATAGAAAAGCCATTATTTGAGATAGAAACCAAAAATATAATAATAAATAGCAATTCAACATGCTTCAGATTCTTTCTTGGAACTATCGGGGCTTTCCATGGAACAAAGGCCCTAAGCTTAGTTGGATCTCGAATGATGTTGATATTATTTTTCTTGTTGAAACTTGGGAGCACGAAGAATCTAAAGTCCCTAACATAGATGGCTTTACATTATGGTCTACCTGGAATAAATGATCCTCCCGTAGAGGCATTGGGGGTATAGCTTGTTACATTAAGAAGAACATCTCTCCCCATGCTAGGATTTTAAAAAACGACCCTTACAACCAATATAGTTGGATGGAAATTATTGACATTTATGATAGAATGACCTACATAGAAATTTGATATTCCCCCCCATCAATTATAACTTCTAAAAGAAAAAGAATCTAGATAAAAATAGTCCTTACAATGGTTTAGAGAATGATATTTCTAGCCTAAGGAATGAAGGCAATATCCTTTTAATGGGTGGCTTTAATGCTCTAACTTCAAGCAACCAAGCTATTATTCTAAGAAATCATTCCAACCCTAATCCTATTTGGTTAGATGAAGACCTTCCTCTGGCTAACTAGTACAAAAGGAGCTCTGAATACCTCAGGGAGAATTTGTTTGGGTCAGAGCTAGTCAAGCTCTGTAGTGCTCAGGATCTCATAATTTGAAACGGTCTAAAGAAGTGGCCCAATTCTAGCCAGATGACCTACATCCATGGGCTCGGTAGCAACGTCGTAGACTATGTTATCTCTGATCTCCCTCTATACAATGAAATAACTCTGATCATAGGCCTTTACTTATAACTCTCAATTTTGTCATGCATAGAGATCCCATAGAAGATAATCCTTATAGCCAAAAGAAGTTAATCTTTGATAAAAATAAAAAAGATATCTTTCTAAATGAATTAAAAACTAATTTTCTTCCTTTATCTAGTATAGACAACATAGAAGATCTCTATCATAATTTTACTACAACCCTTTCATATTCTATTAACAAGTTCTCAATTGAAGTTTTAAGTAATAAAAAAATAACAAAACCAACCCATGGTATGACAAAGATTGTAAAAGTGCAAGGAGAGTAATTAAGGAAGTTGTTGATGAATCTCTTAAAATTGGCGAGATAAAAATATATTGTCGCTCCTTCCCATACTTAACATGCTTGAGAAGTACCTGTAAACATCAATAGAAGACAAAGAACTGATCAAAGCAAAAGATCTATTGATTACAAGTACATGGAATCAGATACATTCACACATATGAGCATCACATATCAAGATGAGCATATGGAAAAAGGTGCAAATGTTTTATTGAATAGAAGGAAGGATTACAACCATGATCCCTGATTCGAAGTCACTCCTCCAACTTTGGTTCCATCCACATCGCATCATAATCATGAAAATCTGGTAGCATAACGACACTTACAATGGTCTCAATTCTCAAACTAATGTTATCTCCTTACAATCATCAAAGTCCAGCTCTTGATCACTTAGATGAGTGCTCAATTTATAGGAAGATGGAGGAGGTTTTGTCATCAATGAAAGTATTGAATGGCCTTCCATACTTATAATTAGTTCCATGGAGGAAGGGCTGAGAGGATAGGGTCTATCTTAACTCATTCCTCATCCATTTTTGATCTCGTAGGAGATGATAAGTGTGGGAATCATCTAGAAGGCTCCAAAAGATAAGAATATTACCCAAACCCTATGTGAATTTTGCTCAAACTTGCCCAACGTAGGTCAAAGAGGGCCTAAGTGCTCTGCGGAGCACCCTAGCATGGACTGAACTACTCTACAATGCACCCTTGCATGGGCCTAACTACATTGGTCCCTCTAGAAGTCATTTCAGGATGTCTTCAAGCCATGAAACTGTCTGGGAATGAGGCATTCAAAAGGTTGACTTGTTTAGGGAATGTAACAATTGAAATTAATGGTTTTATGAGCCCTAAAACACTGATCTGGATGATGGGAGTGATGTTCCCAAATGGATCTATAACAGTTGCCCCCTAAAGTATGAAGTTAAAAACATAATGTCGAGTGAAATGGTTTATGATGTAATGAGGAGGTTTCAAAGTGGTTGGTGACCTGCATCGATTACAATACAATATCATGATATTTTGATATTTTCTCATGAATTGCTAAGGGGACGCATACCCATGCTCAACATATAAACTTTCATTACAAGTACATAGACAGTTTTCTACAGATATAGACCCATGATCGGGATGACCATCAATGTAAAGCCATTGTACGGACGATTTGGTACATTTCCTGAAATCACAGCCCAGATGGATGAAACTAGATCTGGGGTCTTCTATCTCATTTAATCGTTTTCTCAAGTACGAGTCTAACCATGTGAATATGTGACCTAAAGTTGAACGTGGGAAGACACTGTCTGATTACTAGCTAATGATGTAAGACATTAACAAACGTGAGATAAATCACCAATAATGATAATGATCCTCAAGGTACTATAGTACATTCTACGTGGTGTGAATGGATGATTTGATGTCGAACACCATACAAAGTATTTCGGTTGAAGGCCATTGATGTTAACCTATTGCCGAAAGTGAGAAACTTGCCATTTATGTATGCAAGCCTCAAGGTATGGAAAGGGTGTTTCTAAGTCATCTTGGATAATGAGCTGATGTTGACAACAAGCGACTCATCGTAGGAGGGCCTTGATGTATGCCACATCAATGACATGAAATGAGTGTAATGATTTTGGAGATGGAATTTGACTGATGACACAAGGTTCTGGAATGGCGGTCATGAAAATGAAGGTTTACGGTATTGCAAAGGATGAATTTTAACTGAATGACTTCTCTTGAACATGTTGGTGACATTGAAATGAATTGGTAGCATTGACCTAAAAAATAGTGATGGATGGTATGATAGACCAACGGTATGATAACCATCAAGCTGATAACCCAACCCAAATAGTCACAGTGATGAAGTGAAAGTGCCATGTTCGAAAGTAACCTGCTATCAAAAGTGGTTTACCCCTTTTTCCATTTTCCCCAGTCATTGCTGACCAATACCTCTTTATTTTTATCAAGCTTGAGGAGGATAACATATGCTTGTTGTATAATTCCACCCTTCAGGTGAATCCATCATTATTTGATGTTTTAATGAGTCTAGCAAAGGTGAAACTTGGTCTTGTCATGATCGACAAGTTTGTCACTATTTGATGTTTTAATGAGTTTAACGACAAAGATAACTCGGTCCTTTTCATGTTTAGAGAGTTTAAAAAGGGATGAAAAGAAAACTCCACAAGTTATTTTTCATAGATTTGTCTCTCAAGCTCGAAAAAACGTAAAACAATACGAGAGAGAACCTGTTGACCATGTTCAGTCAACTTATTCGCTTTTCGTAAATAATCTGTCTCAGCCCGAATAAGGGTTAAAATTATACTGAGTAGATTTTGTTTCCAATCCGTTAACGAGCTGAAAAGGACAAGCACTCAGAAATATTTTCATATTTAGAGAGTCCGAAAATAGCTTAAAGAGGACTCCAAGGGGGTTCCTTTTTCAATGTTTACCAGAGCTTGAAAAAGAAATAAAAGTATGCTCTATGGTCAAAGATTCAATTTACAATTGAGCACGTCAAATTCTATAAATCAGCTATAAACCTGCTCAAAACAACACCAAATGGATTAAACATATATGTTTTATGAGTAAAAATAGATAAATACTAAGGTTTATTCGATTAATTAACATGAAGTAAACATAAAACAATTATTTACCATGCCATTTTTAACATTTGATATTTACCATTCAGTTTTGTGCTATGGGCTAGTTTTTTACCTCTAACTTTAGCAACTAATTGTGAGAGATTTCGTGGGAAATTTCTCAAGCCTTCCGGACCAGGTAGGAGATCTACCCCTTCTCTTTCTTTTTATGTCATTCTTTTACTATTTCATGCAAGTTTTAGGGTTTTTTTTGGGGCCTCTAGGGTTTGATTTTTTCACCATGGGATCAGCACAAGGTTTCATGTTGAAAACTACTAAAGAGCACACAGATAGAAGGTTTCTTGCTCTACAATGCATTGTCTTCTTGCCTAGGCTACGCTGAGTGAGTTTCCCAAATTTGTTTCACCTGTTTGCTCCACACTTTGCCCTATTTTTTGCATGGAAAGGATCCTAATTAAGCTTATGGTTTGATTGTAGGCTTTCATCGGATTAGAATGAATATTACTTGGTCAGAAAGAGAGCATGGAGAATAAGACGTGGTTGCCCCAAACAATCCGAGTATAGTTGAGGCCCTCAGAAACTGTGGGTTGCTCAAATACTTTAGGTTGTTAGGAATGAGGCAACAAATAGAACTATTGCAGTTCCTTGTTCATGCATGGGATCCAATAGATTAGACTTTTCACATAGGAGACGAAGTGGTCCCTATTGTGATCAATGATGTTTACCTTCTTACCAGATTGTCGATGGGAGGTGCCCCCATCTCACTGTCAGGATTTTCCCATGGAGGTGAATCGGTGAGAGATTATATTCAACAGTTTTGTCAGCCAAGTACACAGCCTGGCAAGGATGGGAAAATAAATATCAGGTATGTAAGTTATTTCCCTTTGAGAACTATCCTTTTCACTATCACAAAATTGGCTGGTAGTGTGACTCTTCATCTGGCGAACAGATCTTATATGTAGTATGCACTAGAGAGTCTTGAGCCAAAAGTATTCAACTGCTGTGAGGTCATACTTTCTTCACTGAAAGAACAACTGACCAAGGTAAAAAGTGATAAGATGAAGAATTTTAGCTGTGGTTCGATATTAATCTCTTTCTCCTTAGAAATAATTCCATTGATGCAATCACAACATGTAACACCAGGTGTAGCTAGTCCTAGAGATCTACGAATGCAAAGGTGGGTCAAGTTGATGTCTAGACATACGGCTCAATCATCAATCATCTTTTTCACTTCATTTTTCAGTTGGATCGATTGGCAAGACATTGTTGTTGAGGAGCATCCATACTCTAGGATGGATTTTCGTGGAGATCCAGATTTGATTTTACTAGTGGGCGCTCAATGGGGTGCTATAGATAAATTTTTGACCAAAATGTTTTTGATTTTTCAGTTTATACATGTTTTTTTGTTTTGATGTTCCAAGACTAAACTAAAATCATTCTCATGCATGCAGATGTGGATATTGTTCGACCTATGAGGCACCAACAAGAGGCAGGTGGGCCGGAGAGGAGAAACATTGGGAGAGTGATCCTCTAGGATTTGGATTTGGTCAAGACCTGGGCAAAGTTGCAAGATCATGTGGAGGGATTAACCCTTGGTATTCTAGATATCCAGATCAAGGAGTTACCTGTTATCATAAAATCAGTACTAAGGGCTGCTACTTAATAAGATCTCATGAAACTGTTTCAAACCAGGCTTTAGACTAAGGTTTAGCCTCCTTAGTCAGAGAGGGCTCTCTCACAGATTTTCGATATGCATTAAGGGCAAGAAAAGATGGCTAACTCTTTAAACAGTATATCAAATTTAAGCTGGTTGGAACAACAAAATTAGGCTTCTCCCATTGGGCTCATGGAGTCATACAATTCTGCAGTAAACAAGTAGCTACTTAATCATGGAAGCCAAGGCATATAATGTCTCAATGCTCAAAACATTTACCAAGAAGAACCTCAACTCAATAAACATACACAGAAAGTCTGAGCACTAGGTGAATTCAGAGTGATTGCATGTTTAATGAACTGTTAAACAAGAAGAATAAAGACCAAACCACATATACTCTGAGCATTTGAAACACAAGATGAATCTTGGGAAGAAAAAGTATCCTTTCTATTACTGTCAAAGTCCTTTACATAAGCCAATATGAAA
>APFE031446410.1:45624-60247 GCA_000404065.3 Pinus taeda | reverse complement strand
AAAACACTTTACAAAAGCCAATATGAAAACTCTGTCTTTTTGATAAAATCTCCAACCCTTTTTACATCAGAGTTTTTCCTATATATAGGAAACAAAACTAAACTACCTTGAGTCTCCTCCTCCAGCATGAGGGGAGCTCAAAAACCTATCATTAATTGCCTTATCTATATTTAAACTAACTTATTAAATACAAAGGTATTGTGCTTTCAATATATAGAGTCCTATTCCTATTCAAACTCTAATTCTATCTCCTCGTGTGCATGATTCCTTCTTGATCTTTGACACTTGTACTATTTTTGTAGTGGCTGAAATGCATTTGAGAGGCCTTCACTGAACGAGCTGCCTTGGATTCCAACTGTGATGATGACTCATTATTTGGTGAAGATATATGCTCTGTTTTCACGGTCCCTGCCTTCCATCCATCTTTATTTCCAAAAGAACGTGTTTGAAGCTATTTAATACCTTTGATGACCATGCATAACACCATATGCCTAATGATCCGGATGCGTTGTGAACTGGACATGTGTTCAACCCAAAATTTCGGTAACCCTACCAGAACCCTAATATTTCGGTCATAAAGTAGCTTTAGGAAGACTTAGCAAAAAACCAAAATGTTTCACCTTTTTGTTTCAATACTTACACCTGTCATCCTTTGAACGTTTTGGCAGCCTTGTATGATCTCTTTCCTGCCCTCAAAGCATTCCCTTTCAAAATTTGCTGACCTCAGCATCAATTTCCTTTTTTCTTTAAAAACAGTCACCTACAGCAGTTTCGTAGCGCGCTACGAAACTGTTGTTCTTTTCCAAAATTACAGTCTTCAATGAATTTACCAATTACTTTGTGACTGTTACAGCTTCGCTTTTGGCTCCAAACTTCCTAATTTTTCTTCCTTTTATATATGCCTCAAAAACCAATGAACTTAAGAAAAATAAAACAAAAACTTGGGGCAACATCTGACCTTGAAAATTTGCAATTTTTTTATTTGGCAGCTAACTTGCCTAACTGACCTTTTAGTTTTGCAAGTTCGATTTCCATGGCTGTAATTTCTGATACAGTTTTCTCTAAATTAGCCATTTCTTCCTCAGCTGCCTCCCATTTCTCCTTTGAAGATGACGTTTTATTTTCTTTTACAATGGGAACTTTTTTCTTCATATCTTTCTTTTTGACTTCCTTTGCTTGTTCTGCTTGAGGTATCTGCCTTTCCATTTCTTTGGCCTGTCCTCTGGTGTATATTTTTATTTTGATTTCCTCTACCTTCTCTGCTTTAGGCAGTTGTCTAATTTCTTTTGTTGCAGTTACCTTGACAGCTATCTCATCTTTGTGGACTTGCTCCGCTGCTTGGATTTGTCTCCTGGTGATTGGCCTTCGGGGTTTTACCATAAATTCCTTACCAGACTCTTCAAACCTTAGCCTTTTTGAGGCTTTTGATTTCTTGGTGCTATCAGGTGATGACTGGGTTAGGTCAATAGGCATTGGCTCAACCTGCACTGATGTGGCTTGTTCAAAATCAATTGCCTCCAGCAAATCCTTAAGACTAGCCTTTGACATAGGGCTTTCTTCCACTGCTATTGATTTTCCTTTTTCTCTGTTTAGCTGACTTCTGGTTCTGATCCTTGTCACTTGTTCAATCCCACTTGGCCCTGGTGCATCTTTCTGGTGTTTGATTTTCCCCTTTGATGATTTGGGTGTCTCATTTGCTGATGATTTAGGTGTCTCCTTTATAACCACAGACTTCTCTGATTTCCTCGACTTGGTTTTGGGCTTCTTTTGGTCTTTCACCTCTTTTTTGAGCTCAGCCAGGGTAGGTTCTTCAATTCTTCCTTCTTTTTTCCCTATCCGGCAATGGAGTGAGGCCTGTCTTGCTTTGAAAGCCGGCCATAAAAATGAAAGAATCCCAATCTCTACCAATTTTTTGCAAACCATCTAACACCAGCAACTTTACTAAACCATGGTGAAATAGGGATGTTTCACAATCATCTTTCCTTAACTGGATTTTGTCACACATTTTACTAAGGCTTCTAAACAAGTAGAAAGGGATATCTATTGATGCTTTACCTGTGAAATGCAACAAGAGTTTGAAATGATAAGAATAAACTTTGGTGTACCTTCCCTCACATGTTAGGTATTTCTGGATGCCTATAAGGAGCAGAGCATAATGTTCTTTTATATAATTCCTTGGCACAGCTTTGGTGAGGTCCTCATTTACATATTGTTCCTTCAGAAATTCCTTACAGGGAGTCATGTCAAACTTGAAATTCTTGAACCACTCTTGTCCTCCTCTCGGAATTTCAGTGACAACAGAAATGGCTTGTGGAGACACAGGGAACTCTAGCATTGACACCTTAGAATTCAAGCCAGTAAAATTTAATGCAAAAGCTTTCGTTACCTCTATATGTCCTCCCTTCAACTTTTCGCAAAACCTCCAGCAACCAGCATTTTTAAAGGCTCGTGCTACACCTTCATCTCTGAGTGTAAGATCAAGCCCCTCTGGCTCTGTTCTTAGGCACCTTCCGGATCGATGTACTCTTTTCTCCATCTTGCTACGAATGTCTTCACACAGAGAACTAATAGCAGCTATAATTCAAAAACAGCTTCAGCTTTGGAGTGCAGGCTCGCTTGCAATGATCCCTTTAAATGAAAACTCGGGCTTCTTTGCATTTTTTCAAAAAAAATCTCGTCATACAACAGGAATGTTAACGCACCATGAATAAACATTATGACACAACCATACCTCATAAAATCTCTTAAAATGATTGTCATGTGCGTGATCCTAAACCTGATGGCGGAATGATAACCTATCATGACCTGGAGAAAACATCAACTGACAAAATGTGGACGGACCTAATGACTCATCTCCCCAGACTTGACATTTCAAGAAAATGCGCTGCAAAAACCCCGAATCCTCGATTTTGTAGCGCAGACAATTATGATTTGACAAAACGCGCTACAAAATGGCTGGTAAATGATACGCTGCGAAAAGGTGGAAAAATCATTGCGCAGCTAAATTGGCCAATCAGATTGCGCTGCGAAACTGTGCAAAATACAAATGACGCAAACAAGACAAGACATGCCTTAAACAATAATGATGGAGGGTATCTAACGGTTTTTCACAAGGACTCACATCAATACCTTTTGAAATTCTAATTTCAAAGTGACACACATAGAAACCTATTGACTTAAACAATTTTTTTTTTTTTATATGAAACTTTGGACATAGGTGTACTATGGTTTTAAGTGATAACATTACCTATGAGGCTGCAACACCATACTATTGGTTTTCTAGGCCATTGGATGTGGCTCTTGTGCATGATAGCTTAGGTTGTGACCTATTATCATGAGCATCACTAGGTCTACTTAGGATGTTTTTGCATGCATTTTGAGTTTTCAGGTTAGATGATCAAACGTGTCTTCAACGCAAATTTTGTAAGAACTTTTAAAACATCTATCTATTTTACTTTCAGAGTTTTTATATGTATGGCTATATGCAATCCTATTCAACTAATTATGTGAAATGAAAATTTTACTTTTACATGTGTCGCAAATGTCGATTTAACACATGCTTTGCTAATGAGTTGGTTAATCTATTAAAGCTTCTGGAAATATGTTGATATTGAATGTACTCAAAATGTCTCTCCAAAAGACGAAATCTAAGGAACATACAAAGAATTTTTGGATTTCGGATAGTATAAATGTTTGTTAGTTGTAGTACAATGAGTTGTGAATCCAACCTAATGATGATTCAGTGGATGCCAAGTGAAATGGCATCAAAGAGAAGTTCGATCAACACATTATACTCAGTGATATTATTCATCGATTGACCAATATAAATCCCTTGAAAACTCACTAACTTGCCACTTGGAGCAAAAATGTCCCATGTTGTAGAAGATAGGTTTTGCGTACTACGAATAGCACCATTGACGTAACCAACAAATGGTTCGAAAGGTTCTGACATCTAAAACAAATGCAAAGTAGATTACTTAACCACATAAAAACTCTAAACGACACACTGACACACACATGCACAATTAAAGCATATATACATTGATTTTTACTACACTCAATTAAGCATAGTAACGTTTGAGATACAACCCATTTCGGGGCTATGATAATGGAATTCCATCATAGTCCACCAAATTGTAGGCTCCTTTTGCCAAAACATGCTTAACAATATAAGGATCCATCCAAAGTGGTTCAAATTTCTCTGCTCCAAGTTTATCAGCTTCCTGATCATAAAGTAAGACCAAGTCTCCTTCTGAGAAAAGGTGAGGCTTGACATTTCTATCATATTGCGCCTTGATTCATTTCTTGTGTGCTTCGTTAGCCAATGAGGCTTCACGACGGGTTTCATCCAGATGGATAAGTTCCAAAAACACGCTTCTTCTTTAGAAGTGTCGGGTAACAGGTCAATCACGAGTTTGAGAGATGAAATTTCACATTGTATTAGCAATATTGCCTCCAAACCATACACTAATTGAAAAGATGTGAATCCAATTGCATTTCTCATCGAGGTTTGATATGCCCACAATGTCGAGTAGAGGATTAAGTTCCAGCTTCATGAACCCCTATCATTCTTTAAAGCATTCACTTTAGGACTTTGTTGATGGCCTCAACTTTTCCATTCGCTTGTAGGTAATACAGAGTAGAACTATCATGTGAAAGTCTTAACTTGGCAGTTAACTCACTCATGATGTGATTGTGAAATTGCAACCCATGATCTGTAACTATAGCACCGAATCGGGCAACCACGTGGTTGAAAAATAAAAGAGCGCCCATTTCGCCACTCTTGGTTAATGTTGGCATCGCCTCAACCCATTTGGTAAAATAGTCAACGGTGACTATAATCTACCCATGCCCCCTGATCGAGGTGGGGTTACATGTCATGAAGTCAATGCCCCATTTGGAGAATGGTCCAACATCGATGATAGGATGAAATGGTGTAGGTGGTAATCTAGCTTTACGGTCATAGATCTGACATGCATGATAGCTTCTGACAACAATTATGCAATCTTTGAATATACTAGGCCAGAAGTAACCAACACAGAGAATTCTTTGTGTGGTGGCATAACCAGATAAGTGTCCACCACAAGCACCTAAATGGAAATCATTCAAAACTTTCTTAGCTTCCTCATTAGTGAGGCACCTTCGTAAAATTGTATTGATACCATGACGGTAAAAAGTGTCACCAAGATTAGATAATCTTTGGCTTGGTATTGGATGCATCGTTGTTGCGAGTGAGAGGTATTTGGTCGAAAAGTTTGGGTCTAGAGATAAATAATTATATCTCCATACCATGTGTTAGATGACGAAATCAAGAACAGAGACTCATCTAGAATTGATGGTTTTGATGTTGAATAGATAGAAGTCAAGGGAAGGTCGCAAAGTAGCTCGGCAAAAACTAGAGATTTATTTTATTTGGACTTGATGAATTCTAGATCAAACTCCTAGAAAATGACTATCCATTTTGAGTATTTCCCCCCATCAAATCACGTGACAAAATATATGTCATAGGGTTGCAATCTAAAATGAAAGTGGTCTTCTGGAGTAGGATATAGTGAAGAAATATCTGTACAACTTGAACAACTGCCAAAGCTAGTTTCTTGACATAAGAGTACTTACTTTTTGTATCACTGAGATTGCAACTGAAATAATATATAGGATGTTCAATCCAATTTTCTGGTTGTATCTGTAGCAACGAGATATAGGAAGTATTTGTTCTGATAATTCAAGGAATACATTAATGATGCTCTAATCAAGGTATCTTTAAGAGCATCAAAGGTAGCTTGTGCAACCTGAGCCCAATGGAATGGTATCCCCTTTTTCAATAAACAAGTAAATCCTTGAGCCAACTCAACATAATTGGGAATGAACCTCCTTAGAAAGTTAGCCTTCCCTTGGAGTCTCTATAACTGTAGTAGATTTGAAGGTGGAGGAAAATCAAGGATTTCCTCAACCTTAAATGGATCGAGTCAAATTCCCTCCTTAGACACTAAGAAACCAAGCAAATGACCAAAACCAACACAAAACACACATTTGTGTGGATTGAGTCATATTTTGTAGTGTTGACACCGAAAAATATAACTCTTAAATGTTGCAGGTGATCAGTATACTTTCATTAATGAGCAAGTAAATCGTCAAGGTAAGGTTGAACAATATGTTTGATGTCATGGAAGGCATAATTCATTGTCCTATGAAATGTTTCCACTGTGTTTTTCAAACCAAATGGGAGTTTCCGATAGGCGAATGTGCCCCATGGACAAATAAAATCAGTTTATGATTGGTCCTCTGTGTGGATATTGA
Source organism: Pinus taeda (assembly GCA_000404065.3). Lineage (NCBI taxonomy): Eukaryota > Viridiplantae > Streptophyta > Pinopsida > Pinales > Pinaceae > Pinus > Pinus taeda. The sequence goes on along the minus strand of APFE031446410.1, from coordinate 53,950 downwards.
TTTGATTGTAGTTGAAAAATCCATTCATGAATGAGAATATTTTGCATCTAGCACGTTCATCAATAATCTGGTCAATAAAGGGACTAGGATAGTTGTCTTTTGGATAAGACTAATTTACATCCCTATAATCAATGCACACTTCTTAAGGGAATAAGTCCCATAGGGCTTTGGGTCAGAACCCTAGCAGAGTAGGAGTAATCTACAATAAGAAAAAAGCATTTAACTCAGGCAACATGCTTAAACAAACTAACTATGCAAGGATTGACATACCTAGATGTCCTTCATTTGGGTAGTTCCAGCCAGGGTCCAAACCCTCTACAACTTCTAATGATATTTGAAACTACAAACAACCAATTCGAATACACATAGTAGCATATAGATAAAGCATTGTAGTGAAATCAACTTTATATCATATAAATAGATGGTTATTTATACATTAAAATATTCATTCATATATAAACCATAACAATAACATCAGATGAATAAACAAAGTCGATATCAGGAACAAGACAACGTTTCTTTTTATTGTAGAAAACTATAATAAACATGGAAAGAGCTCACCCGAGTCTTCCTCTTCCAGGTCCAAGTGGAACCGTCCTCCAGGTCCATCTAGTCCAAGTCTTCAACAACCTCCTTCCATAACCAATACCATGATATCTCCAAACATGTGAGAGAATATCAACACTCAAGGAAACAAGGGTTTCCTGAACTTGGTGAAGTTCTTGAAGCATAGGGATACTTGAGACTTGATTAGGGGATAATCTTAGTATAGTAATTCTATCTCCTCTCTCCTACTTAAGGCCTTCCCATTGAAGTCTTTTTATACTTCTCCCAAATTAATTTTTTAGTTGGGAAACAATTGGGAATGGTTGGGCCATGGGCACTAGTACGTAATCAATAGGTAAAACCCGTGATCTGCACCCATAGTTAAGGAAATTTAATTTTTTTAAGTGTTTTAACACATATACGTGGGTTGGGTATTGACTAACCTACGTGTACACACTTTTAACACAGGGAAAAGTAGCATACAGGTAGTAAAAGATTGTTTTTAAAATATTTGGACCAAGCTTGGAAGGAAGGGTTGCCCTAGGCTATAAACCAAGCATCAAAAATACCAAGGGTGATATTTGGAGATATAACAGATGCCCCCTAATATATGAGGTCAAAAGGGGTACATGATGGCTGAAATGTATTAAGTATATGGAAAGGAAACCTATCAAAAACTGAGAAGGACTTCACCAGATTTCAGCCTGCCAAGCCAGCAAAAGAAGATAAAAAAGAAACAACTGTCTAAGGCAGGCATACCGATGCTTAGAGAAAGTAAAGCATGTTCGCATATAAAGTACAAGCGGATCCACTATGCATACAAGTATAAAGAACTGAAAGTACATAATGGATCATCTGACCATGATCAAACAAGTACATGTTTGAATATCACATATAAGAAGATGATCAATGAAGTTGATCACTGATGTCAAAAATTGGTCCCAATAGTACCAAATGAACATGATGGAATAAGATGATACTACATCGCAACTCAGATGCCAGCATATAGGATTTCATTGTGAAGGACTGCAACATATAATGTGGAATCGTGTCAACTAGTAGCAACAGGAGCAACTAACAAGTGAACCAAAGAATGTTGATGCAACTCGAGGTCTTCACCAACCGTCGTGGTACATTTCTACACAATGGGAATAAATGATCTGAAGTCAACCATGTGAGAAATCGTTTGATTACCGATCATTGATGTATACCGTTAACAAACATGAGACTACCCACCAATAATGATAATAAGAGTCAAGGTACCCAGTACAATCTAACAAGTGTGAATAGATGAGATGGAGTCGAACACCTAGAAGAATCTATCAATCAAGAGACAATGATGGTTTCCCACTGTCGATAGTGAAGGATCTGCCATTGATGATTGCAAACCCCAAGGTACTACCAAATGGACTCTCGATCTTTGCCCCAGATCAATGAATCAAAGTCGATAGGGAAAGATCTGCTAGAAGGAAGGCATTAAGTCATCCTTCATCAATCTAGTGTGAGTTTAATCCGTAGGCCAATAATGCGGAGGGAATCTGATGGAAAAAAGATGTAGTAACCCGACTGAAGCACATTTTCGGTGTACACAAGATGTAGCTAGCACACCATAGAAACCCTCTAAACCAACCAATAATGAAAGTTGACACAGAGGAAAGGAATCCACCAATATGGTCAAATGGAAACCAAGGCATTGCGTGATTCCCAATGTGTGATAATGAAAGCTGATGTCGAACATGAGGGAAACCACTCAGTTAAAGACCCATGATACTAATCAATGTTGAGCACAAGGTGACCTATCAATAATGAAAATAGGGCCAAGGTGCAGCTCTAGGCTTGCCCTCAAAGCAATATGTCATTGTCGATAAGGACAAGACCCGCTAGCAAGAAGTCAATGGAGACCTTCTCAAACTAGGATGAGTAAAAGACCAATATAAGTAATGTGATGACAAACAAGACATTGACAATCAGGGATGGCCAACTGAAAAATAGGTTAAGAGACACCACAGAGAGGTCAACTTAGCTTACTTCCCTTGAACAAAATCACAACTCAATGATGACCATGTGGTAGCATATGATAACTCTATATAAGTTCATCATGTAGGAGGCATGAACGAACTCTCCATATGATTGGAAAAGATAACCAATCGGAGGAGAACTGACACAATAACAAGGTTAAGGCTTACCTAAGTCAAACTAAATCCCACCCAAATGGAGGAGAGACTTTATTTTGAGTGCTTTATTCAAGGGCGACATGACTGACTCTAGCTTCCAATTTTCCAATATATGGAAATGTGATCCCGTTCTCGCTCTTTTTTGGATATATATATATATATATATATATATATATATATATATAATATATATATAATATATATATATAATATATATATATATATTATATATATATATATATATATATATATATATATATAATATATATATATATATATATATATAATATATATATATATATATATATATTTTTATTTTTTTTTTTTTATTTTTATTTTTTTTTCTTTAAGCTGGAAAAATAATAAAAGAATGCTATAGTACAGTGGAAAGAACAACTATCAGTGAGGTAGATGATATAGTTCTTGGGATGGGAACATTTCTATGCTTAATCCAGGGAAGTGAAACTGGTCAAGGACACTCAAAGGGATGTTCCTTCCACGGGTCAGAGGGTGTGTCAAGATGCAGAAGCTAAGGGATTGCAAGTTTGATTTTGCAGAAGACAAGGTCAAAAAGTGGCTTAAACACAAGTCCAAGTGAAGTCGGCTCAATGCCAAAAGGTGCAAATGGTCAAAATGCAATGCAGTAGTACAACTCAACACAAAGGAGCCTCTAGGGTATAAGACCAGAACAAAGTGAAGCAGTAAAGAGGAATGAGTCTTCAACGCACAAATCATGGCGAGACTAGAGAGGACCCCCGAGCGTACTCAATAAAACAACATGGGAAACCAATGCCAGTGAGGTGCTAACTACGATTCCCATGTAAAGGATGGCTCTACCATTGTGTCATGATTTAAAAAATCAGTGAGTGAAGATGGTTTATTAACCATAACACAATGGGATTGACCCTATGGCAAGTGTATTGACAAATGGAGGCTAGTATGCAAAATGCAATGGAAAAATGGTTTCCCTAACCATATACCAATGAGTAAACGATACCTGGCATGATGGGTCAGTAGTCATGGAACCAATGTGAAATTTCCAAAGAAGTGTCCAAAATGTCCTAAAAAACAACCTATTCTCGACAATCCAAGTTCACAAGTTAAAAGATTCATGAGACCGAAAAAATCAAGTTTTGAAAAAATTTGACATTTTCAAAGCTTATAAAATGACTTTTTGATTCACCATTTGTACCATTTGTGTTGAGAGCAAAAGGTGTGGAGAAAAAAGAGCAAACTTGCCCCACAAAGAATTGGACCTCTCAAATTGGATCAAAATCATCAGGTAACCCCTAATTCAAGCTTGCATTACTTTATGATTGTTTTTAGAAATTTTAATTGAGATTTGACCATAGAAATTTGATGTTTTTTTTATCTTGTTTCTTATCTAAGATTTGTTGCAGACATAGGAAATGCCATTCGACCAACTTGTACTTCATATAATATGGTTATAGGTGAAGGAAAGGTCCAAGGGTCTGAAAAATAAAGAGTCTGCAAGAACTCTTCCTGTGAAGACTTTTTGGAGGACGAAATGGCATTGGTTCTAGCTAAAGGAGTGGGAAGTTCAAATGTACCCATCAATGAAGAATACATCCCAACTCCTAGATTCTCGATAGGTTGATGGGGGTTATCCACCAATAGAACAATAGAATGCAAAGGTGCACGAGGGTCAACTAGAGAATAATCCAATTGATCAACCTTAACAATTTTCCCCTCATGAGGAAAACAAAGGACTTGAAACAGAGTCGAAACTACAACATCCATTTCATAAATCCAATTTTGTCCTAAGAGGAGATAGTAATCAAGGTTGGCATCAAAAATTTCTACTTCGACATTAACGACCTTTCACCCAACACATATAGGAAAGGGTGGGATAATCCTATGTGGCCTATGAGAATGACCATCAAATGTTGTCAAGCGAGTGGGTGAAGGGACAACTGTAGGTGATCCAATTGCCTTCCAACATAACATAGACATTACACATGTGGAAGCTCCCTCATCTATAATTGTTCGAAAAATATTAGTTTTCCAGTAAGTAGACTTTATCTAGAAATCCATATTATGAGGAAGTCTCTTTTTGACGTTATGCATATCGAAAGTGAGAGCTAAAGAATTATTTGGATCTACTGCTCCCATTGCTAAAAGCAAAGCACTTCATTAAGTTGGACACGACTGGAGTACCTCTAAAGTAGACATAGCACATGGAATTTGAGCCATATCTTCTACAATGGAGTAGTTTTGGCCTACCCTAGAATTATGGTTGATAGTTGCGCGCTTGAAGGAACCTTTTGGTATCCGAGGTATAGACTCGATAGAGGATCGCTCAATATGAAGTGGATCTGTAGTTCCAAGAATAGATTTATCCTTGGATGTTTTAGCTTCACCATAATCACATGACCATGTAGCCACATTGACATGAGAACCCATCATGAAAACATTTGAGGAATTTTCCCCCTCTTGGTTGCCTCCTGCAGAGGTACCGGGGTTTGAGTTCATGTCAGCAAGCAAATGTTGTCCTTGGGGGAAAGGGTTAGTTAAGACAGCTTGGGAGCTAGAAGACCCTTGCTGCACTAACAAGCACTAAGCATCTTGGATTTTTGGGCAAAGATGAGTCAAATGATCTCTACTACACAACTTGCATGGAAATTTAATTTTCTTCTTAGACTCTTTTCCACCCTCACCAGCACTATTTACAGGCTTCTTTGCATTACCGTTCCCATCCTGATTCTTCTTTTTACCTCAATTGTTCTTCTTCCCATCAGAATTTTGATTGCCTTTGGGGTTAGAAGCCTGAATGACATTTATGGAAGAAGGTTGAGAAGGTGTAGGAGTAGACAGTGCAGCCTGATTGGAAGAAAAAATTTGTAGAGACAACTACTGCAATTGGCTCAGAAGGTTCACTGCATTTGCATCAATCGATCCAACAATACCATCCACATGTGGGCTTGGATTCAGTTTGGCTATATTAACCATGGATCTAGGAGCATCATGCAAGATTTTCTGAAGAGTGCCAGACTAAGAATATATCAGCTCTAATTGTTGGCTGCGAAAGATAGCCTGTTCTTCGGCATAAACTCTAGACATAGAAACATTCTTGGAGATCTCGAGTTGTAATGATTTTAAAAACCATTCAAGATGGAATTCAGGTGGAATTTCGGCTTTAATGAGCCTATTTCTCCATCTCCATTCCTGGATATGATCCGAAATGTGAGTAGCCATGTCCTGATGAAAATTGGCTAGAAGTTCGGTTCTGGCTTCGTAACAGACAGGCAACGAAAAATGGTTTAAGAAAATGTTATCCAAATCAGCGAAAGACGTAAAGGTGCCCCCTGGCAATTCTATATACCACTTAGCCGCATTCCCAGTTAAGGTGTGCTAAAATAGTCTCAACCTAATTGAATCATTGATTAGGTAGTTCGATGAGCACCATAAATGGAATGTGGTTACATGGTCACCCAGGTCTTCACCACTCTTCCCTTCGAATTTTGGAATATCTGATGGAAGATTGGTTGGGACCAGAGGCCAAGCTAGATTGTATCTAATTGAATCATTCGTCAACTTAGTCAAGTATGGCAGGTTAAGCATGTCCAGAAAAAGAAGTTGTGGAGGACCTTGGGGATTCCACCGAGATTGGGTAGGGTTCCCAAAAGTCTGAAAAGAATGACTTGGATTTTTAAAGGCACGAAGTTGCTGAAGTAACTAGTAGAACCTACTGAACCAAAAGGTGACCCTTGTGGTCCAGCAAAACTCGAAGTTTGACCAACTCCAACCGAAAAATCTTTGTAACCGGCAAAGTTTCCCCTTAACAGATTATTGTAAGGAGCTGACAGCCCTTGGTAAGGGTTCTGTTGTGGCCACCAACAACCCCCCTCCTTATGAAGTGTTATTGCTAATACTAAATAAGTGGGGACCCTCAGTAAAAAATTTAAAAAATAAATTAGTGTTATATTTCCTTTTAGATGAAACTAACAACATCATGGACTTAGGAAAATACCTTTGAAGAATCTAAAAACCTAAGTTTCATAATGAAGAAAGTAAATTCACTCCTTAAGGGATATCGCATCGCGCAAAGAATGATAGGGTACCTTATAATGAGTTAAAATGATAAAATATGCGAGATTGCGACGTGAAACTTCATCGCATCGCATGCATTAAAGAAACACTCACATTGAAAAAATTTAAAATTGCCGATATGCGATATCGCATATTGCGCATCACAAAAATCACATGAATTACACATAAGGATTATAACGATTAAGCGATCTGTGATATTACGATATGGCGATATTGCGATCTTGCGATACTGCGACCTTGGGACAGAACAACACGATGAAATTGCGATAATGCGATAATGCGATCTGCGATATCGCAAAGCAAAATCGCAGGACCTCTCCATCGCAGTTGGTTTTGGCTCATTATTCGAGAAAACTTTTTCTAAGCCAAGAACTGGTCATGCATTTTAATGCAAATTAATGAGTTGTTGCAAGTTTTTAATGAAGTATGGTGTTGTGTTTTTCGAAGAACTAGTTCACGTAAGGTGGCATGTTTTGTATATCTTCGGCATTTAAAGTTTTCTTGTCATTATTTTTTTCATTACATCCACCTCAAATGTAAACTGCAGGAATGAAGGACAAAGCGTTATACAAGGTAGTATGCAGAAAACTATGAGGAGGAAAGGCAGTACTCCAATGTCCATTTCGGAAGGCACACCTAATCCACTTAAGGAAAAGAAAGGGCCGTAGAACTCTTCTGAGGCATCCATCATAGATTTCTCATTTATAGCCATGGTTGAATGGGTACTGAACGATGCCGATAACAGAAATAGATAATTTAATGCTCAGGGTCAGAAGCTCATGGAATCACTATTTTTACAAATTTTGAGCTTTATACCCAATGAGAGAAAAAGGCACAAGAAGCGAAAAACACATCAGGGAAGCCCGGATCAAGAAACAGAGGCAGTTTCCGATGCGCGATTAGCACTAATCGCGCATCGCGGAGAAAAATTGCTCGAAAAGGAAGGCTCCTAATTACTCAGTCACCTGCAAGCCCCGAAAATTGCAAGAAAGTAGCAATAGAAACAAACTGGAATCAGAAAACTAAAGGAAAAGAAAAAGCAGTCCAAGGGTTAACCAAGTTGAAATGGGATTATTACCAGGTATATATGGTAATGCCACATAGTCATTGGATGACTCTCAAGTATATCATCAATTTTACTGAGAAGATAATGCCAGCTCTTGCCGATTTCGTTTGCTTAACTCAACCAAAGACGAAAGACAGTCAGCTGACTCCACTCAGGAAGATACTGAATGCTTGCGACATTAAGGAGCAAATTTAGAAATAATGAGATATTAGATTTAATTTTAGAAAAAGTTTTGCTTAGAAAGAGGACGGTCATTTAAACCGAATCCTCAATTCCTGTAAATAAGTTATTTAGTTAGTAGTATTTAAACCCTTCTCATGCATTTAGAGAGGGGTCCAAAAATTTATTAAAAGCTTGTCCTTAGAACATGCACTTTTGCACCCTCAGAGGAGGTTTTGGTGAATGAATGGAATAGGGTTTATTTGATATTTGCATTTGATATCTGCTACTGATGTTGCACTTATGTACT